>CAKNYM010052642.1:665154-678584 GCA_932195095.1 Andricus curvator | reverse complement strand
ATTACCATAGCTTCCTTACTCTTCAATAAAATGTATCAATGTTATAGGTCAATCGATTTTTCTTGAATGAACAAAACTTTTCTATTCTCGCATCAACTTTAAATTATGAGAATTTGAAAATTTTTACCATTAAAATCGATATTAAAAATATATATAAATTACCATAACTTCCCTACTCTTTGATAAAATGTATTAATATTGTAGGTCAATTGATTTGTCTCGAACCAAGGAATCTTTTATTTCTATGCATCCACTTTGAAGTGTGTTGAAGAAAAAAGTTTTACTATAAAAAACCGTATTTTTAAATATTATTCATTACCATAAATTCCTTAATCTGGAATAAAATGTGGTAATATTATAGGTCAATCGGTTTGTCTCAAATCAACAAGTCTTTGCTGTTATTGCACCAACTTTGAATTATGTTAATGAAAAAAGTTTTACTATAAAAAACCCATTTTCAAAATATATAAATTACCATAACGTCCCTGCTCTTCAATCAAATTTATTAATATTGTAGGTCTATCGATTCGTCTCGAACTAAAGAATCGTTTAGATTCTTGCATCAACTTTGAATTATGTTAATGAAAAAAGTTTTACTATAAAAAAAACGCGTTTTCAAATATTATGCATTACCATAGCTTCCTTATTCTTCAATAAAATGTAATAATAATATAGGTCAATCGATTTGTCTCAAACCAAGGAATCTTTTTCATTTTTGCATCAACTTTGAATTATGCTAATGAAAAAAGTTTTACTATAAAAAACCGATTATTAAAATATTATTGAGGGCTAGAAAATTTTCAATTAATATTTTTAGAAATCCTTGGGTCAGTTTCAAGATATTAGTGGTGAAAATAAGCCCTCCAAATTTCATCAATTTATCTGCAACCGTTTTCAAGTTATCGCGTTCACAAAAGGGGTGATATCCGCACACACATCCACACACACACGCACACACATCTACACACGAACACACACACGTCCGGACAAATGCTTAGAACATTGCATTAGACATTTTTAAATTGAAGAAGGTTTAATTAAATGAATTTAAAATTGTTGGAAAATGTTACCATTACAAAGCTTCCTCTATGAGGAAGCAAAAAAATATAAAAATAAAATATATAAAATTTATTCCTCTATTTTTGTGTAAAATCTCCTCATTTCCTCTTTTTTTAGATCATTTTGGTCTGTGAATCCTGTTATCAATACAGTTGGAAAATTTTTTTTTGGGTTCTTCTTAAAAGTCTGGGGGGGGGGAGAAGACATCGATATACAAAAGTTGTGCGATCCAACAATTTTTAAATTTTTAATTAAATAATTATTTTTTATGAAGAGTTCAACGCCTTCTCGAATTATCTTTGTATATTGCACTCTTAGATTTGAAGTGAATGTACTCGTTATGATAACATCATTTATCAATCACGAAGGACGATAATTAGTGTCCGTTGTGAATAGACCACTTTATCGTTGCATCCCAGTAATACCATCAAATCCGATAAGTACCGATCTTGCTCTTTGGCTTTGGTATTAACTCGTTGAATACTATGTATATTCTTCATTTACCATATTCTGAATACTAATTTATTTCTATGATTAATTATCTTATGTGTCAAATTAATGTCAATTTCAGAGGTTTATAATTTGTCAATAACATTTTATATTACATGCTTACTTTAGTTCACTCTCATAATTGAATTGAATTATATCGGATTACTATGGATTGCCACTATGTATAGAATTACTCTGGATTACCTAAGATTACTCCAAGTTCCCTGATGGAAAAATTTTTACAAAAAAGTACAGAAAAATAAAACTATTTTTACAGTCATCTACAGATAAATACAATAAATTACAAACAAAATTACAGGAAAGTTTAATTTTAGTCTATTTTTGAGACGAATTTTGCATTTTTTTGTACATTGTTGTATTTTATTGTAGTTTTATTTTTCTGCAAGGATTTGCAAAAAATTACAAATAATTTACAACTACAAGAATCTACAGGAATTTACATGTTTTGCAGTCTAAAAGTTGTTATTTTTCGACATAGGATGACAAATATTTAGAATATTGCAATGAGATATTTTTAAATTGAGATGTGTAAAAACTGAACCGCAAATTAAGACACTCAAATTGAAATAGATACTTTTGAATTTTTAACTTTTCAAATTGAAGCTTATAAAAATCAAAATTTTTGAAATTAAAAGCCATTAAACTACAAGATTTTAACTCTTATACATTGTAGAGTTACAAGATTTAAAAAAATGGAAATCCAGACATCATTTTCAATGCTATGAATTGAAGAATAAATCAAAAAAATTTTAAATTTTTAAAATTATATCATTTTAAGCAATTTTAAGTTAGAAACATCAATTTATACATTACAATTTGTATTGAAATATTTTTTAATATTTTCTTAAAAATTTGTTTTTAAAAAATCATCAAAAGGTTTCCAGAAATCTAATAATAATTTTATTATCTTGGAACTCAAATTTTTCCTACTACTTTTTGAAAAGCCTGCCAAAGTAAAAAAAACTACCTAAAAATCATCCAGATTCTTTTTTGAAAATTTTGGAAATCTTATTAAATATTCTTTTTGAATTAATTTTCCAATATAAAAAAATGGTTAGTTTTTCTAGGAATTTTGATACAAATTTTTTATTCATTTAAAACCTTCCAAAATGCTTAAAAGTTTATAAATTTTGCATATTTTAAACTTACTCAATTATTTTCCAAATTGATTATTGTTCAATTATCATTTATTGATCAAAAAAAATTTGTTAATCTTTTTAAATATTCTCTTAAAATTAATTCTTCAAAATAAAAAATCGTTTCAAATTTTTCCAGAAAACTTAAGAATTTGTTTTTATTTTCTACAAACAGCCTTATCGGGGTGATATTTAAAAAGTAATATTTAATTCGTATTCTATGGCTATTTGTGAACAGAAATTTTGAGGTTCAACTCGATTGAAATAATATTGACGATTCTAAACAAAATTTACAGAAACGTTTCTTTTTCTTATGGGAAATACGTGTTAAATTTCATGGGGCTTGCGCCACCTCTAAATTTCATTTAAAAAAATAAAAATAAATAAAAAAATGGATTCATCTTTTTGTGGATTCGAACAAATTTCCGGGCGACATGCATGAAAATTCCAGAAAAAAATTTAGACCACCCTAATATGCATTGTGGATATATCTCCTTAATCGAGATTGAGAACTTATTTTGGTCATACGTTCAATATATATATATATGTTTATTTAATTACATATTAAGAATCAATCGACGTTTCGACCCGTCTTTGGATCTTCCTCAAGATAATAACATTATTACAAAAGTGTCTGTAAAAACATACATTTTTGATAAAATTCAATTCGTACATCTAATAATAAATATATGCATTAAAATCGTTACCTGAAACAAATCGTTCGATGACAAAAGTAATTATAGTCTTTATAGCTGAAGTCACAGCAACGCGCCAAAATCTTTGAAATTGAAAAAACAAATCAATTTAATAAGCATTGACAAACATCATTAATATGCATTCTTTCAGTTTGTAAATTGACACACAAATTATTGTACTTTTTAATAAAAATAGATTCTATAATTTTTCTTTTCTATGTAATATTTTCTTTTGCTAAAATTCTGATATTTTTAAATTCAAAATCGAAATAATGATCAAAAGCCCAAGCATGTTGAGATAGGCTCGTGTTGTTATTACCGATTCTGCAATCTCTTTTATGTTCAGCTATTCGCGTTTTTAGTCTTCTGCTAGTTTCACATATGTAAATATTTGAACAACCTTTACATTTTATGAGGTAAACAACACCCGATAAATTTTCTATTGATTCTGGATCTTTTTTTTGGTGGTGTAGAAATTGTCTAATTTATTATTGTTTTTGAAATATACGTTTATATTAAATTTTTTAAGGGAACTTCTAATTCTTTCTGATAAACCTTGTATATGCGGAAGAGTTAAGCTTTTATCATTTTTATTTAATGTTTCTAACCATTTTGACTTTTTACTTTTACTAGAATTGTTATAAATTTCATGTGTTCTTTCTTCAATTATACAATTTATGAGAGGTAATGGATAATTGTTGATAATTAAGGTTTCTTTAATTTGTTTAATATTATCTTTTCTTAACTGAACCTCAATAAGTGTTATGCCTCTGTCAATTAAATTTTTGATTACTCCTATTTTTTGTTCAAAAGGATGGTGTGAGTTGTAATTTAAATACTGACCAGAAAATATAGGTTTTTTATACCAGTTTGTAAGAATTCGTCCATCATCTTTTTTCATCACCGACAAATCAAGGTAGTTTAGGGTTAGTTTATTATAGCAAACACATCATCTACATAACGTTTATAAAACAGTGGCTTGAAATTTAAAAGTGACAACGCTCTAGATTCTATGTCTTCTAATACGATATTCGATATGATTGGAGATAATGGAGACCCCATTGGGCAGCCTGATGTTTGTTTATAATAACATTTATTGAAAGAAAAAACTCTGTTATTAAAAACTGTTCTAACCGCGACAAGTATTTCGTTTTTTGATATTTTTGTTAAATTTCTATATAGATTTAATTTATTGATTGAACGAACTTACCTGTAAGTGAAGTTCGATCCTAATTGTATGAGCGTCTCCTCCGAATAGATCAAATGGTAGTCCCCCTACTTCCAGTCAGTCCAACCACGATTTTCAAAGTTAAATAAAGAAAATATGGTGCGCGTTCCTCTTCTGTTCTGCGATACGCGAGCCTTGTCATTTATTGAAAGTGTTGCCGTATTAACTAGGGATCTAATTAAAATTAGATGATGGGTATTTAAAACAGGGTGGGTTTGATCTATTCGGAGGAGACGCTCATACAATTAGGATCGAACTTCACTTACAGGTAAGTTCGTTCAATCAATAAATTGTATTTCGCGTCTCCTCCTCAAGATCAAATGGTAGATGTTGAAAGCAACAAGATATACGGCAACTTATTTTATTTGTTACAATGGAGAAACATAAAAAATATTTGATACTTTTATATCAAAATAGGAAAGTCCAAGAAAAACTTCTTGCGTCAAGATAAATTAAGTATGGGAATTCAATATAGAATTAGCGAATTGTAGGCTATTTTCTACGATAGGACAATCGTAAAACCTAGCGAACGTGTTTGAATTCTTAGTCCAGCCAGCTGTCTTTCTGATCAAATCCAAATCAACTCCAAGATTCTTAGCAGTAGAAGTAGCTGCATGTCGCGTACTATGCGCAGAAAAGATTTCTGTGTCAATTCCGCTTTTTGTTAAGATATCCTTAACCCAATGACTCAGGGTCTGCGATGAGACGTCTTGAGGAGGTTTTCTGGTAGAGATAAACAATTTCCCAGTGGATTTTCGTAAAGACTTCGAAGCTTCCAAGTAAGATTCAAGAGCCGACGCAGGACATAGTTTCTTGTCTGGATAGTATGGTAAAAGTAAAATCGGTTGCGCTTTATTGCGACCTGACGTCTTTATCTGATCTGTAATCCTAATCTCAATTGAAGTTGAAGTCTTTTTAATATTAATGATTTCAATAGAAGCAAAGGGTTGCATTCTATGACTTGTAGTAAGAGCTAAGAGCGTCACAAGCTTTTTAGATAAATCTTGAAAATTCAAGTCTTCATTAGTCGGTTTGGAAGAAAAATAATTTAGAACCACTTGCGGATTCCAGGTGTGTTCGTATCTGGGGCGAGCTGGTCTTAATCTCGAAATTCCTTTAAAAAACCTTTGTATTCTCTCATCGTTGGTCATTCGAGAATCTGCAATCAAGGATAACGCAGACCTAGTACAGTTGATTGTACTATATGAAGAGCCTTTTTCGTACTCTTGAGTAAGAAACTTGAGAATCTCAGGAACTTCTGGCTTATAAGGATCTATAGAGTTGCGTAGAGAAAAGGTCCACCATTTCTTAAGAGCCACATCATAGTTCTTCATCGATGAGTTTTTAATAGAAGCCACAGGTATTTCAAGTGAGGTTTCTGGAATTCCTTTTCCCCTCAATGCTTGCCGGACAACCTCCCTGCCACCAGGGTAAGGTGTTTCCAAAGTGGATGCGGTTCCCTATTACAAGAAAGTAGGAGATTCATTTTTGGCTCAAAATAAATTGGTTCTTGGATCAGCATTGATTGAAAAACAGGGTACCAAGGCTGAGTAGGCATTTTTCCAGGATACATAAGGCACACATTTGTTATTTGTTCGGCTAGCAAATAAATCAATATTTGGTTTGCCAAATTGTTTAGTTATTTTTCTAAAAGCAAAATCAGCTAATTCATATTCAGTTTCAGGCAATAATTTTCGGGATTCGAGGTCTGCCTCGAAATTTTCTTTGGAGCTAATATAAGAAGCAAATATGAAAATATTTCGTTCCTCACACCATTTCCAAATTTCTCTAGCTGTCTTATCTAAATGAACATGCTGAATTCCTCCCATTTTATTAATGTAACAGATAGCTGTTGTATTATCTATTCGCAATAGAACATCACAAGAATTTAAATTTCTAGTAAAACAGTGAAGGCCAAAGAGAGCAGCTTTTAATTCTGATGCATTTATATTAAGTTCATGCTCATCTTGAGTCCAAAAACCGTGAACTTTCTCAAAACCGCAGACAGCACCCCAACCAGTAAGGGAAGCATCTGTGAAAATTTCGATAACAAATTCGATGTTTCTTAGAGATTTAAAACCTGACATTATATTATTTTCCCACCATAATAGGTCGTTTTTATTTAATCTTAAGATGATTTGAGCATCAAAGTTGCCTTTGTTATGAAAAAGCGCACGAGTGTTTTGTCTCTCGAAATCTTTGGTATATAACCAACTGTAAGGTAAAGCAGGACAACAAGATACGATGGAACCGATAAACTTGGCAAAGTCTCGAATTTTACATTTTGTTAATTTTTAAAATTTTTTAATCTGATTAGAAATAGCTAGTCTTTTTGATGTAGGAAGCTTCAGAATCATTTTGGAAGAGTCAAAGATATAACCTAAAAATAGACAACAAGTACTTGGAACAACCTGGCTCTTACTCTCATTGATTAAAAACCCTAACCTTTGTAGCAATTCACGAGTTTTGCTGAGATTTCTCAAGCATTGGGAGTGCGTTTGGCCAATCAGTAAAAAATCATCAAGATAAATAACTGAAAGAAACCCCGACTTTCTGAGATAGGACACTATTGGTCTTAAAAGCTTCGTGAAAATGTAAGAGGCCGTGCAAAGGCCAAAAGGTACACAAGAAAATTCGTAAAGTTTGCCATCAAATTCAAATCTTAGATATTTTCTATGACTTACGTCAACCGAGATTGTGTTAAAAGCATCTTTTAAATCTAAGGTCGCCATCAAGCAGTCTTTACTCATTAATCTAATCGCAGTTTTGTGATCTTCCAATTTAAAACGTTCTGTGTGAACAAATTCGTTTAATTTTTTCAAGTTCAAAATAAACCTATTCGAACCGTCCGGTTTCGGAACTACAAAAATAGGCGAAAGGAATTGGCCTTCCTGAGGAGTACATTCTACTACGACTCCCTTTTCAGTAAGTTCAGAAATTGTGGAAAAAAGCTGGGTTTTTTCCGATGCAGAAAAATTTCTACGATTTAAATACTGTTGGTGTGGTATTCTATGGAAGGGTATTTTGTAACCCTGAACCCAAGATAAAATAATTGGGTCTGAGGAAATTGTTTTCCATTCTTGTATAAAATACCTGAGCCTACCAGCGACCGTACTTACTGAATTATTTAATTCCTCCTGAAGTTCCCCTTGTTCCTGTTGGCTGTCTTCAACTGAGACTGCGGCTGATAAGGTTGCTGGAACCGGCGATTCTTCACAAAATCCTGTCGAGGAGTCTCTAACGGTTTCTGCCCGCCTAGCATCGAAAAATTGTTCCTGTATTGGTAACGAGGCAGGCTCTTCGGGTTTCTTGAAGCCGTTTGAGGCTTGATCTTGACGGGTTTAAATTCAGTTGATGTGCGATCGACTAGTTTCGCTGATTTGACCTTTTCTACAAGATCGGAGACAAACAAAAACTCATCTGGAGTAGTAGCAGCTAAAGCTTCTTTAAGAGGTGGCTTGTAGTTCGCCAAAACCAGACTTCTTCTGATGACTGTTTCTTCCTGAAATAAGTCTGAAACCATTCTGCATGAATCAGATATAGGTTGTAGAAAAGAGGCACTGTCAACGCCTTCATTATTTTCAGGTTCCGATGTATCTAGAATGGTTGAGATCGCTTTCGCTGAGGCTGCTATGCACATCGATAACTTTTCTTGTCTCAAGGCGATTCTTTTATCTCTGGAATGAGTACTTTCCGGCAACCCTTTGAATTCTGCATTTAATTTTGGCGGGGCGAAGAATTGACAATTTTCTGGAAGAGGATACTTTTTAATCAATTCTGATTTCTCTTCAGAAGGCAAGCCCAGGTGTTTTATTTCCTTCCAGCGAACTTCAAAGTCATGGTGGATTGGCGGAGCTAGCGTCTTATCTTCGGTTAAGCGCTTCCCGAGTATTTTCTGGACGCTCGTGGTAAGAACCCTACCAGCAGAGGAGTCGGTGTTGGCAGAAGCGCTGTTGCCAGGAACTAAATCTGTAGATGACCCTGGATGTATAGAAACTACATTTTCAGTGTTGTCTGTAGTATTGGTTGCGTTGTCAGACTTCTGCTCAGGCAAAAATGTGCTCTTATTCCCACTATCGGAAAAGTAGAGATCTGCTCCGCCGGGTAGTTCATAATCAAACCATGATGAAGAAGGACCTAAATCAAGGCAACAGGAAAAAATAAATATTTCTTACTGGGAAATAAAAATTTATTTTACAGATAGCTCAAAGCTCATCAAAATACTGAGTTCTTTTTTGGTTAGGACCATTGACTCATCAGCATATAAAGTTCTTTTTATGTTAGAACCATTGAATTCTAGCGGGCTAGAGCCAGCATTAAAAACAATAACATAAAAGAAGTATTTTTGGTTAGACCAAATATTTTTACTGGGTTAGAGCCCACATTTAAGCTTATCAGCGTAAGCAAACAATTCTTCTTATGTTAGAACCATTGAATTCTAACGGGTTGGAGCCCGGATTAAGAAAAATATCTTAAAAGAAATATTTTTGGTTAGACCAAATATTTTGAAAGGGTTAGAGCCCAAATTCAAGCTTATCAGCATATGCATAATTATTTTTAGGTTAGGACCATTGCATTCAGACAGGTTAGATCTCGCTTTGAAAACGAAGTCTTAAAAAAAACATTTTTGGGTTATACCAATGATTTCTATCGGGTTAGAGCCCGTAATTAAGAACAATATTTTAAAAAACAGGATAGATCCTGTCAAGCCATTTGGCATGTGCCTAATCGCAACATAGGATGCCATCTTAGGTCGAATCGACATGCTTATTGACAATGTTCAGGTTAGAGCCCGAAAATTGACTGTAGCAAACATTTTACAGGTTAGAGCCCGATAAATGTTATCAGGAACATATTTACAACTAAAAGAGAAAACGAGCTTACCTGGATTGAATGATTCTGACATAGACGAATCAGAACCAGACACTCTGCGGCGCCTCGCCTTTGCTTTTTTGTTTTATAGGTTTCATCTTCTGATGAACTAGAAGACGTAGAGGACGACGACGAGCTGCTGCGTCTCCTCTTTTTTCCTTTTCCCATTGTAATGATTATTAAATTATATAGTATTTAAAAAACACGTCTAGTGTGACTGACACGAAAGAAAAGAATGACAAGGCTCGCGTATCGCAGAACAGAAGAGGAACGCGCGCCATATTTTCTTTATTTAACTTTGAAAATCGTGGTTGGACTGACTGGAAGTAGGGGGACTACCATTTGATCTTGAGGAGGAGACGCGAAATACAATTTTTCTTGTACACATTCCATAGCCAAATCCAGAGGGACATTGTCAAACATGGACAACACATCTAGAGACACCATGGAATAGGAAGAAGGAATTTTTAAGTCTTTTATTTTTTCTCTAAAATTCCAGCTATATTTTAAAAATGAATATGTGGTACCTTGAACTGGTTTAAGAACTTTTGCTAAATATGAGGATAATTTATATGTTGGTGAACCAATGGAGGACACTATTAATCTCCATTTTAAATTTTGTTTATGAACTTTAGGAAGAGCATAAGCTTTAGCTACAATCGAACCTCTAGATTTCAATCGGTAAAACATTTGATCGTTAATATAAGATTTATTATGTCATCTAGTAACAACCTCATTACATTTACCTTCTATTATAGGAACCACACTTGTTTTAACTTTTTTATATAGAGAACCATTGCTCAACATATTTTCGACGTCTGTTTTGTTATCTTTTGTATTGGCTACTACTGTAATATTGCCTTTATCGGCTTTTAGAAAAATAAGGTCTTTGTTATCTTTTTGATAATCTGTAATTTTTTTAACAAAGTTATTATCTCTGAATTTATTATTTTCTTTATGGTTAACAATTAATTTCGTAATGTTTTTTCACATTTCTTGTTTTTTGGATGTATCTAAAGTTTGGATGCAATCTTCAAAAGAAGCAATGATGTTGTTAGTAGGTAGTTGGTTTGATTTAAACGGAATTCCAAATTTATTGCCTAGAGGTAGTTTTTCAGCAATGTCTACTGGGATGTGTTTGTTTGAAATGTTTTAAAACCATTTATTTAATCTGATGTTACTGATGACTTCATTTTGTTTAAAAACTTTGTTCCTTCTGAATTCAAACTTTTTGATGCATGCTTCTCGTTTTTCATATTTAATTTTGTGTAGTATATAATTCTGTGATTCAAAAAAGTTATAAATAGAATTTTTTTGTATAGATCTTAGTGAACGATGTTTCAGAAACAATGTGTAATCGGTAATAACAACACGGGCCTATCTCAACATGCCTGGGCTTTTGATCATTATTTCGATTTTGAATTTCAAAATATCAGAATTTTAGCAAAAGAAAATATTACATACAAAAGAAAAATGATAGAATCTATTTTTATCAAAAAGTACAATAATTGGTGTGTCAATTTACAAACTAAAACAATGCATATTAATGATGTTTATCAATGCTTATTAAATTGATTTGTTTTTTCAATTTCAAAGATTTTGGCGCGTTGCTGTGATTTTAGCTATAAAGACCATAATTACTCAATATCTAATCATATAATCAAATGTGACGTCATATTACCCTCTCTGTACTAAATGGGTTTTCTCAAAATGTCGTCCTGGCTCATTTCACAACATTGACTGTTACAATTTTTCTTTCGCCGACAATAATGACTTAAAAACGTTTTCGACGAGTAGTCTCTTCTTTCTGTTTAAAGAGGACGACTACATAAATTTAAAAATGTAAAAACAACAAAATTCTCAACAGTTTTGATTGATAACCGTAATGTTTGTGTTTTCAATGTCATCGAACGATTTGTTTCAGGTAACGATTTTAATGCATATATTTATTATTAGATGTGCGAATTGAATTTTATCAAAAATGTATGTTTTTACAGACACTTTTATAATAATGTTATTATCTTGAGGAAGACCCAAAGACGGGTCGAAACGTCGATTGATTCTTAATATGTAATTAAATAAACATATATATATTGAACGTATGACCAAAATAAGTTCTCAATCTCGATTAAAGGAGATATATCCGCATTGAGAAGACGTTCAAAGAAAGGTAAAATTCAAGACTTCTGTCTGAATTTTGGGACTAACATGCACTGTTAAAAAAATTACTCAAACCTTCCCTAGATCGATTCATGCTATCGTTTCGTATCATAAAGTGATGAAAAAAAATCACGAAATGAATAAATAAATATAAAAATAAATAAACGAATCATAAAGAATCAGAAATAATAAAAAAATTATAAATAAAAAGAGACTTATTAGTAGAAAAAACCCATTTTACAAATCAATTCTAAACTAACTTTCTTTTAGTTATAAAAATTAATTATAGAGTAGCCTATTAATTTGCAATAACATAATTTATGAATCAGAGATGATCAATGCAGTGATTAACGATCGTTATTATCCATATTGATAATTACCATAATTGGCTCAATTATCGCAATTATAACCGATTGTGAGCCTTACATTTTGATGAATTAGAGTCGTAAAAGTTACGTCAAAGTAAAGTGAATGCATGGAAAATAAACAGGGTCGTCTTGGGATTGTAACTTGGTCCTGAATAAGAACATATTTTATATGGCTCGTCCATCCACTTAGAAATTAATTTTTGATATATTTCGATTTATGCTTTAGAACGGCTCACGGATTTTTACAAAATTCCAAATGCGCAAGGCGATATTGAAATAGTCCTTTTCCCGATCCAACTACATAATTTCCTGATAATTAAATACAAAAAAAGACCTTTCCCCATCCAAATTTTGAATTTGCTAATAAATAAAAAAAAGGCTTTTTCGAGCCATCTCTTGAATTCATTTATAATTAAACATACGATAAGCTTTTCCCCGATTCAAGTCTTGAAATTTTTAATGAATAAACATAAAAAAGGGCTTTTCACGATTTAACCCTAAGATTTATTCATAATTAAACAGAAAATAAGCTTTTTTCTGATTCTGTTGAATAATTTCTTTGATATTTTAACACAAAATAAGTCCTTTGCTGATCCAACTTTTGAATTTATTCCTAATTAAATATAAAATAAGACCTTTTCCGATCCAATCCTTTAATAAATTTCCAATTAAACACAAAATAGGCCCTTTTCTGATCCCACTGAATAATTTCTTGACAATTAAATACAAAATAAGCCCTTTTTCGATCCAACTAGATAAGTTCTTGATAACGAAACACCAAATAAGCCTTACCCGATTTTAGTAGATAAGTTCTTGGTAACTAAACACGAAATAAGCTCTTTCCCGTTCCAACTGGATAAGTTCTTAATATCTAAACAGAAAATAAGCTCTTTTCTGATATCACGAAATAATGTATTGATAATTAATTAAAAAATAAATCCTTTCCCGATTTAACTAAATAAGTTCTTGATAAATAACCACAAAATAAGCTCTTTTCCGTTCCAACTAGATAAGTTCTTGATATCTAAACACAAAAGAAGCCCTTTCCCGCATAAACTAAATAAGATCTTGATAATTAAATATAAAATAAGCCTTTTTCCATTCAACTAGATAAGCTTTTGATGACTAAACACAAAATAAGTCCTTTCCCGATCCAACTCATTGAATTTATTTATAATTAGACTCAAAAAAGCGCTTTCCTGATTTAACTAAGTAAGTTCTTGAAAACCAAACACAAAATAAGCCCTTTCCTGATTAAACTAAATAAGTTCTTGATGACTTAACACAAAATAAGGTCTTTTCCGTTCCAACTGGATAAGTTCTTGATATCTAAACATAAAATAAGCCATTTTATTATCCCATTGAATAATTTCTTGATAATAAAATACAAAATAAGCCTTTT
>CAKNYM010052642.1:653381-665144 GCA_932195095.1 Andricus curvator | reverse complement strand
TTGAATTTATTTCTAATTAAACACAAAATAAGCCCTTTTCTGATTCACCTAGATAAGTTGTTAATAACAAAACACAAAATAAGCTCTTTGCCGTTCCAACTAGATGAGTTTTTGATATTTGATCATAAAATAAATCATGTTGTGATCCCACTGAATATTTTCTTGATAATTAAATAAAAAATAAGCCTTTTTCCCATCCAATCAGATAAGTTTTTGATAACTTAACACAAAATAAGTCCTTTCTCGATCCAATTCATTGAATTTATTTCTATTTAAACACAAAATAAGCCCTTTCCTGATTCAACTAGATAATTTTTTGATAACTAAATACAAAATAAGCCCTTTCTTGTTCAATCTAGGTAAGATTTTGATATCTAAACAGAAAATGAGCCCTTTTTTGACCCCTTTGAATAATTTTTTGATAATTAAATACAAAATAAGCCTTTTTTAGATCCAACTAGATAAGTTCTTGATCAATAAACACAAAATAAGCTCTTTGTCGTTCCAACTGGATAAGTTCTTGGTATCTAAATAGAAATAAAGCCATTTTCTAATCCCACTGAATAATTTCTTGATAAATAGATACAAAATAAGCCTTGTTTCCATTCAAATACATAAGTTTTCGATAACTAAATACAAAATAAGCCCTTTCCTGTATAAACTAGATAAGATCTTGATATCTAAATAGAAAATAAGCCCTTTTCTGATCCCACTCGATGATTTATTGATAATTAAATATAAAACAAGCCCTTTTTCAATCCAACTAGATACGCTCTTGATAACTTAGCACAAAATAAGCCCTTTCCTGATTCAACTAGATAAGTTCTTGGTATCTAAACAGAAATAAAGCCATTTTCTGATCCCCCTGAATGATTTCTTGATAATTAAATACAAAATAAGCCTTGTTTCCATTTAACTAGATAAGTTTTTGATCACAAAACACAAAATGGGTCCTTTCCCTATCCAAGTCATTGAATTTATTTCTAATTATACACAAAATAAGCCCTTTCCCGATTCAACTAGATAATTTCTTGATAAATAAATACAAAATAAGCCCTCTTTTGTTCAATTCAGATAAGTTCTTGATATCCAAACAGAAAATGAGCCCTTTTCTGATCCCACTAAATAATTTATTGATAATTATATACAAAATAAGCCCTTTTTTGACCCAACTCGATACGGTCTTGATAACTGAGCACCAAATAAGCCCTTCCCCGATTTAACTAGATAAGTTCTTGATAACTAAACACGAAATAAGCTCTTTGCCGTTCCAACTGGATAAGTTCTTAATATCTAAACAGAATATAAGCTCTTTTCTGATCCCACTAAAAAATGTCTTGGTAATCAATTAAGAAATAAACCCTTTTTCGATAGAACTGAATAAGTTCTTCATGACTCAAAGCAAAATAAGTCCTTTTCCGATTAAACTAGATACGTTCTTGATAACTAAGTACAAAATAAGCCCTTTCCCGTTCAATCTAGATAAGATCTTAATATCTAAATAGAAAAGAAGCCCTTTTCTGATTTAACTGGATAATTTCCTGATAATTAAATACAAAATTAGCCTTTCTCCATCCAAATAGATAAGTTTTTGATAACTAAACACAAAATAAGTCCTTTCCCGATCCAAGTCATTAAATTTATTTCTAATTATACAAAAAATAAGCCCTTTCTCGATTCAACTAGACAATTTCTTGATAACTAAATATAAAATAAGCCCTCTCTCGTTCAATCTAAGTAAGTTCTTGATATCTAAACAGAAACTAAGCCCTTTTCTGATCCCACTGAATAATTTCTTGATAATTAAATACAAAATAAGCCCTTTTTCGATCCAACTAGATACATTCTTGATAACTCAGCACCAAATAAGCCCTTTCCCGATTTCACTAGATAAGTTCTTGATAACTAAACACGGAATAAGCTCTTTACCGTTCCAACTGGATAAGTTCTTAATATCTAAACAGAAAATAAGTTGTTTCCTGATCCCACTAACTAATTTCTTGATGATTAATTATAAAATAAACCCTTTTTCGATCGAACTAAATAAGTTCTTGATAACTAAACGCAGAATAAGTCCTTTCCCGATTAAACTAGAGAAGTTCTTGATAACTAAACACAAAATAAGCCCTTTTCCATTCAAACTAGATAAGATCGTGATTATCTAAACAGAAAATAAGCCCTTTTCTGATCCCACTGATTAATTTCTTGATAATTAAATATAAAAAATAAGCTTTCTTCCGATTCAACTCTTGAATTGGTAAGGAATAAATAAAAAGAATCTTTTGCCGATCCAATCCTTGAATAAATGTTCAATTAAACACAAAATAAGCCCTTTCCCGATTCAACTAGATAATGTCTTGACAACTAAATACAAAATAAGCCCTTTCTTTTTCAATCTAGATAAGTTCTTGATTTCTAAGCAGAAAATGAGCCCTTTTCTGATCCCTGTGAATAATTTCTTGATAACTAAATAGAAAATAAGCCCTTTTTCGATCCAACTAGATACGTTCTTGATAACTAAGCACCAAATAAGCTCTTTCCCGATTTAACTAGATAATTTCTTGATAACTAAACACAAAATAAGCTCTTTCCCGTTACAACTGGATAAGTTCTTGGCATTTAAATAGAAAATAAGCCCTTTTCTGATAACACTAAATAATTTCTTGATAATAAATTACAAAATAAACACTTTGTCAATCGAACTAAATAAGTTATTGGTAACCAAACGCAAAATAAGTCCTTTCCCGATTAAACTAGATAAGTTCTTGATAACTAAACACAAAAAAGCCCTTTCCCGTTCAAACTAGATAAGATCTTGACATCCAAATATAAAATAAACCATTTTATGATCCAACTGGATAATGTCTTGATAATTAAATACAAAATAAGCCTTTTTCCATTCAACTAGATAAGTTTCTGACAGCTAAACACAAAATAAGTCCTTTCTCGATCCAATTCACTGCATTTATTTATAATCAAACACAAAATAAGCCCTTTTCTGATTCAACTAGATAAGTTCTTGATATCAAAACACAAAATAAGTTCTTTTTCGTTCCAACTGGATAAGTTCTTGATATCTAACAGGAGAATAAGCCATTTTCTGATCCTACTGAATAATTTCTTGATAATTTAATACAAAATAAGCCCTTTTTCGATCCAACTAAGATAAGGTCTTGATAACTAAACACGAAATAACCTCTTTCCCGTTCCAACTGGATAAGTTCTTAATATTTAAACGGAAAATAAGCCTTTTTCTGATTCCACTAAATAATACGCACTTTTTCGATTAAGATGTTCAATTTTTTAATAAATAAACAACAAAAAAACGCTTTTCGAATTCAACCCTTAAATTTGTTATTAATTAAACACAAAATACATCCTTTGCGGATCCATTTATATAACTTTTTGTTAATTAAACACATAAAAAACCTTTTCCAATGTCTTCGTTTCTCGAAATTTTTACAAGTGCTAATGGGAATTATGTCCCAAAAATGTACTGCTAAAGTAGAACAAAAGTACAGAAAAAGTAAAAAATATTTCCTGTTTTACCATGACGTTTTTAAAACAAAAGAACCGAAAAGTGCCATTATACTTTCTCTATTTTTGAAGTTTGCAAGTCCTAAATAATTTTTAAAACTTGTAAATATTTTTACTTATATTAAAATTTTGTTGGAACTTTAGTCCTATTTCAGCAATACTTTTTTAGGACATAAACACTCTAAGCACTTGTAAAAATGTAGACTGTGAATTGTAAATTGTAGATTTTCTATTGTTTATTACAAAGTACAAACTAGAAATTATAATTAATAATAGTGAAGTATAGATTGTAAAGCATTCTAAAATAGATGATAACAACTATGAAACTTGATAAGAACGCAAAATTTGAAAAAAAATTGGCAGCGGTGGGATTCGAACCCACGCCTCCGAGGAGACTGGTGCCTTAAACCAGCGCCTTAGACCGCTCGGCCACGCTACCAGTTGAATTTAAACGTGCTTATAATCCTTGGACAGATTTAAAAATAAATTTAAATAATGCGATATGCAAAATGTTACACTTTAGGTTGTAGATTGTGTATTATAAATTGTAGACTATTTAATAAATTGTTGTTAAAGGCTATACATTGCATTTTATATACATTGGATGCTTCAAAATCTGTATCTATTATTATCATCAATTAGTTTAGCATGATCAAAAGTTGGTTATTGTGTATTGTTGATTGTAAATTATAGTATAAATAAATATATGATCAATAATAGTAAAGTGTAATTGTAAAGAATTCTAAAGTAGCTGATATAGACGTAAAGTATAAAACTGGATAAAAATGCTAAATTTGAAAAAAAAAATTGGCAGCGGTGGGATTTGAACCCACGCCTCCGAGGAGACTGGTGCCTAAAACCAGCGCCTTAGACCGCTCGGCCACGCTACCAGTTCAGGTAAAACGTGTTTATAATTTTTGCTCAGATTTTAAATGTTTCAAAAGTAGATATAGCCTAACTGGCATACCGCTTATAAATAGGTTCCTTATAAGGGAATGCGAGAATTACCAATAAACTTTATAAACTAAATCGAAACTGAACATTTTACTTAATTTTTGAAAAACTATTTGAATAAATTTAAATAATACGATATCTAAAAATATCCCACTTCAGATTGAAGATTTTGTATTATAAAGTATGGACTATTCAATAAATTGTTATTAATGGCTATGAATTACATATGAGATACATGAGATTTTCCATAATCTTCATCAATTATTATCATCCATTATTTCAGCATTATCAAAAGTTGCTTCATGCGTATTTTTGATTGTAAATTATAAATTGTAGATTGTCAATTTGATAAAAACTGTCAATTTGAAAAAAATTGGCAGCGGTGGGATTCGAACCCACGCCTCCGAGGAGACTGGTGCCTTAAACCAGCGCCTTAGACCGCTCGGCCACGCTACCAGTTGCGGTGGAACATGTTTATATTTCTTGGTCAGATTTAAAATAAATATATAAATAGTTTCCTTATAATGAACTGCGAGAATTGCCAGTAAACTTTATAAACTAAATTATAGTATAAATAAATATATAGTCAATAATAGTAAAATATAAATTGTGAAGTATTCGAAAGTAGATGATATGAAGTATAAAGCTTGTTAAAAATGCTAAATTTGGAAAAAAAATTGGCAGCGGTGGGATTTGAACCCACGCCTCCGAGGAGACTGGTGCCTAAAACCAGCGCCTTAGACCGCTCGGCCACGCTACCAGTTGCGGTAAAACATGTTTATAATTTTTGCTCAGAATTAAAATGTTTCAAAAGTAGATATAGCGTAAATGGTATACCGCGTATAAATAGTTTCCTTATAATGGAATGCGAGAATTATTAACTTCATAAACTAAATTGAAACTAAACTTCGTATTTAATTTTTTTTAATAATTTGAATTAACTTAATTAATACGATATAAAAAATGTGCCACTCCAGATTGAAGATTGTGTATTTTTAGCATTATCAAAAGTTGGTTATTGCGTGTATTTGATTCTAAGTTATAAATTGTAGATTGTCGATTTTTAATTGCAAGGTATAAACAGAAAATATAATCAATAGTTGTAAAGTACAAATTGTAAAGCATTGTGAAATAAATGATATGAGGTATAAAACTTGATAAGAATTGTGAATTTAAAAAAAAATTGGCAGCGGTGGGATTCGAACCCACGCCTCCGAGGAGACTGGTGCCTTAAACCAGCGCCTTAGACCGCTCGGCCACGCTACCAGTTGAGGTAAAACTTGTTTATAATTTTTCGTTAGATTGAGAATGTCTTAAAAGTAAACATGGCGTAACTGTTGCACCGAGATAAATACTTTCCTTATAATTGAATGCGAGAATTATCAGTAAACTTTCTAAAATAACTCAAAACTGAACTTTGAATTAAAAAAAAAAAATTTAATCAATTTAAATAATAAAATCTACAAAATAGTACTCCCAAAATTTTAGATTGTGTATTATAAATTGTAGACTATTTAATAAATTTTTATTATAGACTGTTAGTTGTTTCAGCATGACCAAAAGTTTTTTTATTGTGTATTGTTAATTGTAGATTTTCAATGTTTAATTCCAAGTTATAAACCACAAACGGTGTTAATAAGACCCGCCGAAGGGAAAACGTATGCAGAGGTATTGCAAGACATTAAGTCTGAGATCAAGCCAGAAGATACGGAGACGGTGATACGCTCAATTCGCCAAACGAGGGAGGGCAGCGTCCTTTTGGAACTGGGAAAGCTCACGAAGGATGCGCAAGCTTTTGCGAAAGCAATAGAAGAAAAAATAGGCGATACCGGCACGGTCAGGAACATGGTGCCCAGGACCACACTGGAACTAATGGACCTTGATGCAGTGACATCAAAAGAGGATGTCGAAGAGGCACTGAAGAACAGCCTTGGAGACCATGGAAACGCCAAGGTCACGATCACGAAACCAAACAGGTGGGGGCAAGTCCTTGCTTTTGTGGAAATGAGTGAACGAGAGGCCAGCAAGCTTTTAGAAACTTCCCGCATAAAAGTGGGATGGGTCAATAGTAGAATTAGACAGAGCATCCGAGTAACTCGCTGTTACAAGTGCCTTGGGTACGGACACCAGTCCAGATACTGCGAAGGGCCCGATCGCAGCGGACTCTGCTACAAATGTGGCACTGAAGGCCATAAGGCAGCTACTTGCAATGCAGAACATTGCTGTGTGCTATGCACGGAACTAAAAGAGGAGACCATGCGGCTAGATCATGTCCCTGGATCAGGTGTATGCAAGGTCTTCAGAGAAGAGCTTAGCAAGGTCAGAAAGACCCAATCATGATAAAGATTCTGCAAGGCAATATGCACAGGAGCAAAACAGCGGATGATCTCCTAACACATACAGTGCTGGGAATGGAGATTGATCTGCTGATACTCAGTGAGCAGTACCAAAATAGGGACATCACAACATGGTTTACGGATAACCTTGGCACAGCAGCCATCTGGGTGAGGAACCCAACGAAACTTCCCATTGAAAACTATGGATGTGGAAACGGGTATGTATGGGTAAGGAGCAAAGGCGTCACATATGTGAGCTGTTACCTTACGCCAAACGAGTCAATCCTGGACTTCCAGGAAAAACTGGATTCTCTGGAAGATACTATCCAGGAAGCCGAAGGTGTAGTCATAGTTGCCGGTGATTTCAATGCCAGGGCAATAGAATGGGGATTGCCTAGGACAGACTCGCGTGGAAGGCGCATAATGGACATGGCAGCAAGACGAGGGCTTTTAGTCATGAACGTAGGGAATAAAGCAACCTTCAGGCGGGCCGGAAACGCTGGAACGATTCCGGATATAACACTAGCAACCGAAGGAATAGCCCCTCTTATAAAAAAATGGAAGGTACTGGAGGACTACACCGGTAGTGACCACCAGTACATATCATTCAATATGGGAGGTAGCTCAACAACCAGGATACAACCCCGTAAGGCCAAAAAATGGAACGTGGCAAAACTGGACACGGATAAACTATACCTGACGATAGTCAGAGAGCAGAACATAACACTGGAGGAAGCTAGCATGGGTGCGGAAGAATTGGTGGAAGCTACCATGCGGCTCATACACCAGGCATATGATGCCTCGATGCCTTGCAAAAAAGGGCACAAAAGTAGAACCTCTGCCTATTGGTGGAATCCAGAAATCGCAGAGCTACGTAAAGAATGCCTTAAATGCAGACGGAATGTAACCAGGAAGAGACGAAGAGAAACGAGCCAGGCCGCAATCAGGAAATTTAAAGCGGCATAGAAACAGTTAAGGATGGCTATTAAGACAAGCAAGAAGCAGAGCTGGACTGCATTGCGCCAGGAAGTGGATAGTGAGCCATTGGGCCTAGGGTATAAGATAGTTACCCGAAAGCTTGGAGCACTGTCAGCTTGCGAGTTAATGCCAGCCGAAACCATGGACAACATAGTTGATGCGCTTTTTCCAACCCATCCGACTAGAGAGGAGGACACAGACAGAACCCTAATAATGGAGATTCCACTTTTTGATGAGGAGGAACTAAGGGCAGCCGCGACTTCTCTACAAAACAGGAAAGCCCCAGGGCCGGATGGAATCCCAGCAGAAGTACTAAAAGCAATAGCGGGCTCATGCCCGCAGATCTTATTGAACATGCTGAACAGTTGTCTTAGGGCTGGACTCTTTCACAAAAGGTGGAAAGTTCAGCGTTTGGCACTGATCAGCAAAGGAAAAGGAGATCCGCAGTCTCCTTCAGCATATAGACCTCTGTGCATGTTGAACACTACAGGGAAACTGTACGAGAAGATGCTGAAGCCTCGGCTACTTGCTGCCGTACAAGCGGCGGGAGATCTCTCCGAGAGGCAGTACGGGTTTAGAAAAGGAAAATCGACGATAAACTCGATCCAAGAAGTAATAGAAACGATTGAAAATGTGGAAAAGGGAGGCCGGTACACCAAGAAAATGGTTTTACTAGCAACTCTCGATTTGAGAAATGCCTTTAACTCGGCCAGATGGACAGACATCATCAAGGCTCTCGAAGACTTCAAAGTACCAGAGTATCTGATGTGTGTAGTAAAAAGCTATCTCTCGGATAGAGTGCTGATTTACGACACAACTGAAGGACCGAGAAGAAAGCAAATCACGGCTGGAGCAGCTCAGGGCTCGATTCTGGGTCCAGACCTCTGGAATGTGTCCTACGATGGAATTCTGAGAATGGAGATGCCGGTCGACACATACCTTACGGGGTACGCGGACGACATCCTTGCGGTGATCGTTGCAAGAACCACAGAGGAACTGCAGTGGAAGCTCAACCAGGTCATGCGCCGAGTGATCGGTTGGATGAAAGACCACGGGCTAGACCTTGCTGCGGAAAAAACTGAGCTGGTATTAATAACAAAAAAGCATATATCTAAGGAAATACCGATGCAGGTAGGGCCGGCGACAGTCACGACCAAAAAAGTCAGAAAGCATCTCGGAATATGGATGGACAACAAGCTCTCCTTCTGGGAACAGATAAGCCAGGCAGCAGGTAAAGCAGCAGGAGTGACGACGGTGCTGAGCAGGCTTATGGCCAACGTACACGGCCCGAGACCAAGTAAACGCCGACTTTTAATGACGGTGACTCAGTCCATCATGCTCTATGGAACAGAGATATGGGCACGAGCGCTTAGTCAGAAAAAATATAGGAGAAAAATTGCAGCAGTCGAACAGAGAGGGGCTCTCAGAATAGCGAGCTCCTATTGCATGGTCTCAGAACCAGCAATACTAGTGATCGCAGGGGTGCTACCGATTGACCTACTGGCCCAGGAGAAAAAGCTAGTTCATGAAAGAACAGCAGTAGTGGGCAAGCACATGGCCAAAGAGGAAGCCAGAGCTCTCTCTATGGAAAAGTGGCAACAACGGTGGAATAGCGACCATCGAGGAAGATGGACGGCAAGGCTGATACAACAGCTAAGCACATGGCTCAATCGTAATCACGGAGAAACGAACTACTATGTTACTCAATTCCTCTCAGGGCATGGGTACTTTCGTTCCTACCTGTACAAGAGGAAGAAAGTAAGTAGTGCAAAGTGTGGCTACTGCGAGGCGGAAGTCGGCGACGCGAATCACACATTTTTTGAGTGCGAACGCTGGGCCGAATACAAACACAGGGTGGAAGTCGAGACTGGAGTTATAACGCCAGAGAATATTGTTGGTGTGATGCTACAATCCGCGGAACGGTGAGACAGGATAGCCTACTTCGTCGAGAACATTCTTCGTAAGTAAAAGGAAGAAGGTCAACTAAGAGACTGATAGTGCATTCTGATGAGGACACGCAAGTACTTGTGTCAGGAAGGAAAACACCCAAGCCCTAATGTGCCGAAGGCCGACGAGCCCGATGCGGGAAACACAATCCGCTAATGAGGACGATGCGAGCAGCTAGGAGGAGAAAGGGGTACAAGCCAGATTCAACCATGCCCAACCAAGATGGTCGAAGGCCGACGAGCCCGTTGCACGACGTAGTCATGCTGCTGAGGACGATGCGTAACACCTTGGTTGGGCCAGGAAACGAAACAATTCCTAAAGGAAGAAACCAGCGGAAATGAGAGGCAGTTTAACCTATAACCCCCAATCAGGATGTCGAAAGCCGACGAGCCCGATGTGCGATACCACCGCACATGATGAGGACGATGCGTTCATCCTGGATGGGATAAGAGGCCACAGTGAGGAAGACCAGCGGAAGCCCTAGTAGGCAAGCAATGGCACCCCCCTGAAGTAATGCGAAAGCGGTTCCGGGGGGGATTCCTGTCAAGAAGAAAGGGTGGTGGTTTTTAGTCGGTAGTTGGTGGCATCACTATAATGATCGAATTAAGATCTTGGAGTATATTTATATATATTAAGATCATTGTAGTGATGATACCAATATCCCGACATACCGTGTGTGTTAGCACATTTTCTACCTTCCCTCGTAAAAAAAAATAGTAATCTTTAAATTGTGAAGCATTAAAAAGTAGATGAGATGACGTATAGAACATGATAAGAATTATCAATTTGAAAAAAATTGGCAGCGGTGGGATTCGAACCCACGCCTCCGAGGAGACTGGTGCCTTAAACCAGCGCCTTAGACGCTCGGCCACGCTACCAGTTGCGGTAAAACATGTTTATAATTTTTGCTCAGAATTAAAATGTTTCAAAAGTAGATATAGCGTAAATGGTATACCCAGATAGTTTCCTTATAATGGAATGCGAGAATTATCAGTAAACTTTATAAACTAACTCAAAACTAAACTTTGTATTTGAAAAAAAAAATTTAATCAATTTAAATAATACAATCTACAAAATAGTACACTCAAAATTTCAGATTGTGTATTATAAATTGTATACTATTTAATAAATTGTTATTATAGACTGTTAATTGTAAATTATATAATTAGGTTTTTCATAATCTTCGTCTATGATGATCATTAATTGTTTTAGCATTATCAAAAGTTTGTTATTGTAAATTGTAGATTGTAGATTGTCAATTTTTTATTTCAAGTTATAAACCACAAATTATACGTTATTAATAGTAATCTTTAAATTGTAAAGCATTATAAAGTGGATGATGTGAAATATAGAATTTGATAAGAATGCTGATTTTGAAAAAAATTGGCAGCGGTGGGATTCGAACCCACGCCTCCGAGGAGACTGGTGCCTTAAACCAGCGCCTTAGACCGCTCGGCCACGCTACCAGTTGTCGTAAAACCTTTTTATAATTCTTGGTCAGATATAGAATGTCTCAAGAGTAGACATGGCGTAACTGGTACACCGAGATAAATAGTTTCCTTATAATTGAATGCGAGAATTACCAGTTAACTTTATAAACTAACTCAAAAATAAACTTTGTAAAAAAAAAAAAAAATTAATCAATTTAAATAATAAAATCTACAAAATAGTACACTCCAAATTTTAGATTGTGTATTATAAATTGTAAAATATTTAATAAATTGTTATTATAGACTGTTAATTGCAAATTATATAATTAGATTCTTCATAATCTTCGCCTATGATTATCATCAATTGTTTTAGCATTACCAAAAGTTTGTTATTGTGTATTTTTGATTTTAGATTGTCAATTTTTTATTGCAAGTTCTAAAGCACAAATTATACGTCATTAATAGTAATCTTTAAATTGTAAGGCATTATAAAGTAGATGATATGACGTATAGAACATGATAAGAATTGTCAACTTGAAAAAAATTGGCAGCGGTGGGATTCGAACCCACGCCTCCGAGGA
>CAKNYM010052642.1:635811-651286 GCA_932195095.1 Andricus curvator | reverse complement strand
AATCCATAACAAAATAGATGTCAGTGGCAGGTCACAGAAGACTGATTAGTCATATCTCAAATCCCTTTTCCACAGAAGTGTGATTTGTCACAGAAGAGTGATAGGTCACAGGAGAGTGATTGGTCACAGGAGAAATATTGGTCACAGAAGAATTATTGATCACATCTAGAACCCCTTTTCCAGGTCTAACCTAAAAAAATACGTGTCAATGACTGGTCACAGAAGATTGATTGGTCATATCACGAACCTCTTTTCCACAGAGGAGAAACTGGTCACGGAAGAATGATAGGTCACATCTAGAACCCCTTTTACAGTCAAATGTCAAACCCCTTGTCCAGCTCACCCTTAAAAAATAGGTGTTAATTACTGGTCACAGAAAACTGACTGGTCAAATATTGAACCCCTTTTCCAGATCGTCCATATAAAAATAGGTGTCAGTGACTGGTCACAGAGTACTGATTGGTCAAATATTGAACCCCTTTCCCAGATCGTCCATAAAATAATAGGTGTCAGTGACTGGTCACAGAAGACCGATTGGTCATATCTCGAATCCATTTTACAGATCTTATTCAAAAAACATGGTTTAGTAAGTGTCACAGGAGAGTGATTGGACACTGAAGAATGATTGGTCACAGAAGAGTAATTGATCAGAGAAGAGTGATTGGTCAAATGTCAAACCCCTTTTCCAGATCGCCCTTAAAAAAATAGGTGTTAATTACTGGTCACAGAAGACTGATTGGTCAAATATTGAACCCTTTTTCCAGATCATCCATAAAAAATAGGTGTCAGTGACTGGTCACAGAAGACCGATTCACCATATCTCGAACCCCTTTTTCAGATTGGCCTTAAAATAAAAGGTGTCAGTGACTAGTCACAGAAGAGTGATTGGTCACATTTCGAAAACTTTTTCCAGAATGCCCTTCAAAAAAGATGTCAACGGCTGGTCACAGAAGAGTGATTAGTCATATCTCAAACATTCTTCTTTCCCTAATTCTCAACAGATTTCCAGGTCCAACTTTTAAAAATAAATGTCAGTGACTGGTCACAGAAGACCGATTGGTCATATTTCAAATCCATTTTCCAGATCTTCAAAAAACATGGTTTAGTAACTGGTCACAGGAGAGTGATTGGCACTAAAGAATGATTGGTCACAGAAGAGTAACTAATCAGAGAAGAGTGATTGGTCAAATGTCAAACCCCTTTTCCAGATCGCCCTTAAAAAAGCAGGTTTAGTAACTGGTCACAGAAGATTGATTGGTCAAATATTGAACCCCTTTTCCAGGTAATCCATAAAAAAATAGGCGTCAGTGACTGGTCACAGAACACTGATTGGTCATATCTCGAACCCCTTTCGCAGAGTGGTCTTGAAAAACAAGGTTTCAGTGACTGGTCACAGAAGACCGGTTGGTCATATCTCGCATCCATTTTCCAGATCTTCAAAAAACATTGTTCAGTGACTGGTCACAGGAGAGTTATTGGACACAGAAGATTGATTAGTCGGAGAAGAGTAATTGATCAGAGAAGAGTGATTGGTCAAATGTCATACCCCTTGTCCAGATCACCCCTAACAAATAGGTGTCAGGTACTGGTCCCAGAAAACTGATTGGTCAAATATCGAAACCCTTTTCCAGATCGGCCTAAAAAAAGGTGTCAGTGACTGGTCACAGAAGACCGATTAATCATATCTCAAACCCATTTTCCAGATCTTCCTTAAAAAATATGTTTTAGTGACTGGTCACAAAAGAGTGATTGGATACATAAGAGTGATTGAAGAGTGATTCATCACAAAAGAGTGATTGGTCTGATGATGCAATTAATTCAGGATCTGGCCATTTTAATTTCAAAAATCTTTTAATTTTTTTCTAGGTAAACTTTAGTGCGATAAAGTTTTTAGATGTCTAACTTAATTTTAGGATAGATTTCAAAGCTGTTAAAAATTATTTTGGTTTTTGAGGCTTTTAAAAATGAGAATATATCCTAGAAAAACTGAAAATATTGGAATCCTGCAAGATTTTAATAAATTTGGCATAATATAAGACTTTACTAAACAAAATTAGCCTTAGAGATTTTTCTCAAAAAGTGTTTTTTTTTAATACAGCCTTTGATGATTGGCAACTAAATGGTGCAACTTAGAATTTTGCAAAAAGAATCGGACGTGAAAGTACCGGCTTTGCTAGTTATCTTGCTTACTTCGCTCAAAGTTTACGTAACGCAAGTGGGTGGTATACAATAATTTTAAAAACGCGCATTGTATTCCCCCGTGTCGCTTCTCGACTTCGTGACTCGCGGGTTGGGCGATCCGATAAAAAACGTGTCGCCCTGTCGCGTGCCATGCAATAGATGACGATAAACTATACGTCCGTTCAGACTTCAGAGGTCGATATCCTCATAAACGAAGGAATCTATTGTGAATTTTTCCAACACCTAGACATTAAAAAGATATTCTTGTCCTGGGAGACAATTTCAAAAATATCCGGCGCACAGTGGGCTCCATCGGGAATATACTATTCAAAATCACCTACAGCCTACAATTCTTAACCGATTTTCAAATTTTTGGTTTAGAAGTGATCAGCAATAGTTACATAAGATCGTCTATGGCTTAAATTTTTATCATTTTCTATTTTTGCTTCCTCGTAGAGGAAGATTTGTAATGGTAACATTTTCCAAAAATTTTAAATTCATTTAATTAAACCTTCCTCAATTTAAAAATGTCTGATACAATGTTCTAAGCAATAGGTTGGATGTGTGTGTGTGTGTGTGTGTGGATGTGTTTGTGTGTGGATGTCACAGTTTTTTACACGATAACTTGAAAAAGGTTGCAGATAAATTGATGAAATTTGGAGGACCTATTTTCACCACTCATATCTTGAAACTAACCAAAGGATTTCTAAGAATATTTATTGCAATTTTTTTAGCATATAATAATATTTTAAAAATCGGTTTATTTATCGTAAAACTTTTTCTATTGGCATAATTCAAAGTTGATGCAAGAGTATAAGAGATTCCTTGGTTCGAGACGAATCGATTAACCTATAATAGTAATACATTTTCTTGAAGAGCAGAGAAGTTATGGTTTATATATTTTTTAAATCGATTTTTATAGTAAAAATTTTCTCATTCTCATAACTTAAAATTGATGCGAGAATAGAAAAGTTGTGTTGTTTCAAGAAGAATCGATTGACCCATAACATTGATACATTTTTTTGAAGAGTAAGGAAGCTATGGTAATGCATGATATTTGAAAACACGGTTTTTTATAGTAAACATTTTTTCATTAGCATAATTCAAAGTTGATGCAAGAATATGAAAGATTGTGGTAAAAATTTTTTCATTAACATAATTCAAAGTTGATGCAAGAAGAGAAAAAATGTGTTGATTCCAGACGAATTGATTGACCTATAATATTGAAACATTTTATTGAAAAGTAAGGAAGCTATGGTAATGCATAAGATTTCAAAATACGGGTTTTTATAGTAAAACTTTTTTCTTCAACATAACTCAAAGTAGATGCAAGAATATAAAAGGTTCCTTGTTTCAGACTAATCGATTAACCTACAATTACAATACATTTTATTAAAGAGTAGGGAAGTGATGGTAATCTATATATTTTTTAAATCGATTTTTATAGTAAAAATGGTCTCATTCTCATAATTTAAAGTTCATGCGAAGATAGAAAAGTTGTGTTGATTCGAGACGAATCGATTGACCTTTAACGTTGATACATTTTATTGAAGAGTAAGGAAGCTATGGTAATGCATAAGATTTGAAAATACGGTTTTTTATAGTAAAACTTTTTTCTTCAACATAATTCAAAGTTGATGCAAGAATATAAAAAATTCCTTTTTTGAGAGTAATCGATTAACCTACAATTATAATACATTTTATTAAAGAGTAGGGACGTTATGGTAATTTATATATTTTTGAAATCAATTTTTATAGTAAAAATTGTCTTCATCTCATAATTTAAAGTTGATGCGAGAATAGAAAAGTTGTGTTGATACAAGACGAATCGATTGACCTATAACATTGATACATTTTATTGAAGAGTAAGGAAGCTATGGTAATGCATAAGATTGGAAAATACGGTTTTTTACAGTAAAACTTTTTTCTTCAACATAATTCAAAGTTCATGCAAGAATATAAAAGAGTTTTAGGTTTGAGACGAATCGATTGACCTACAATTATAATACATTTTATTGAAGAGTAGGGTAGTTATGGTAATTTATATATTTTTGAAATCGATTTTTATTGTAAAAATGGTCTCATTCTCATAATTTAAAGTTGATGCGAAGATAGAAAAGTTCTGTTGATTCAAGACGAATCGATCGACCTTTAACGTGGATACATATTATTGAAGAGTAAGGAAGCTATGGTAATGCATAAGATTTGAAAATACGGTTTTTTATAGTAAAACTTTTTTCTTCAACATAATTCAAAGTTCATGCAAGAATATAAAACAGTTTTAGGTTTGAGACGAATCAATTGACCTACAATTATAATACATTTTATTATGGAGTAGGGAAGTTATGGTAATTTATATATTTTTGAAATCGATTTTTATAGTAAAAATGGTCTCATTCTCATAATTTAAAGTTGATGCGAGGATAGAAAAGTTGTGTTGATTCAAGACGAATCGATTGACCTTGAACGTGGATACATATTATTGAAGAGTAAGGAAGCTATGGTAATGCATACGATTTGAAAATACGGGTTTTTATAGTAAAACTTTTTTCATTAGCATAATTCAAAGTTGATGCAAGAATATGGAAGATTGTAGTAAAACTTTGTTCATTAACATAATTCAAAGTTGATGCAAGAAGAGAAAAAATGTGTTCATTCGAGGCGAATCGATTGACCTATAATATTGATACATTTTATTGAAGAGTAAGGAAGCTATGGTAATGCATTAGATTTGAAAATACGGTTTTTTATAGCAAAACTTTTTTCTTCAACATAATTCGAAGTTGATGCAAGAATATAAAAGATTCCTTGTTTCAGAGTAATCGATTAACCTACAATTATAATACATTTTATTAAAGAGTAGGGAAGTTATGGTAACTTATATATTTTTTAAATCGATTTTTATAGTAAAAATTGTCTTCATCTCATAATTTAAAGTTGATGCGAGAATAGAAAATTTGTGTTGATACAAGACGAATCGATTGACCTATAACATTGATACATTTTATTGAAGAGTAAGGGAGCTATGGTAATGCATAAGATTTGAAAATACGGTCTTTACAGTAAAACTTTTTTCTTCGACATAATTCAAAGTTCATGCAAGAATATAAAAGAGTTTTAGGTTTGAGACGAATCGATTGACCTACAATTATAATACATTTTATTAAAGAGTAGGCAAGTTATGGTAATTTATATATTTTTGAAATCGATTTTTATAGTAAAAATGGTCTCATTCTCATAATTTAAAGTTGATGCAAGGATAGAAAAGTTGTGTTGATTCAAGAAGAATCGATTGACCTTTAACGTTGATACATTTTATTGAAGTGTAAGGAAGCTATGGTAATGCATAAGATTTGAAAATACGGTTTTTTATAGTAAAACTTTTTTCATTAGCATAATTCAAAGTTGATGCAAGAAGAGAAAAAATGTGTTGATTCGAGACGAATCGATTGACCTATAACATTGATACATTTTATTGAAGAGTAAGGAAGCTATGGTAATGCATTAGATTTGAAAATACGGTTTTTTATAGTAAAACTTTTTTCATTAACATAATTCAAACTTGATGCAAGAAGAGAAAAGATTCTTTAGTTCCAGACAAATCGATTGACCTATAATATTAATACAGTTTATTAAAGAGTAGGGAAGTTATAGTATTTTATATATTTTGAAAATCGGGTTTTTATAGAAAAACTTTTTTCATTAACATAATTCAAAGTTGCTGCAAGGAGATAAAAGATTCCTTGGCTTGAGACGAATCGATTGACCTACAATTATTATCCATTTTATCGAGAAGTAGGGAAGTTATGGTAATTTTTATATTTTTTAAATCGATTTCAATAGTAAAAATGGTCTCATTCTCATAATTTAAAGTTGATACGAGGATAGAAAAGTTGTTTTGATTCAAGACGAATCGATTGACCTATAATAATTATACATTTTATTGTAGAGTAAGGAAGCTATGGTAATGCATAAGATTTGAAAATACGGTTTTTTACAGTAAAACTTTTTTCTTCAACATAATTCAAAGTTCATGCAAGAATATAAAAGATTTCTAGGTTCGAAAAGAATCGATTGACCTACAATTATAATACATTTTATTAAAGAGTAGGGAAGTTTTGGTAATTTATATATGTTTGAAATCGATTTTTATAGTAAAAATTGTCTCATTCTCATAATTTAAAGTTGATGCGAGGATAGAAAAGTTGTGTTGATTCAAGACGAATCGATTGACCTATAATTTTAATACATTTTATTGAAGAGTAAGGAAGCTATGGTAATGTATAAGATTTGAAAATACGGTTTTTTATAGTAAAACTTTTTTCATTAGCATAATTCAAAGTTGATGCAAGAAGAGAAAAAATGTGTTGATTCGAGACGAATCGATTGACCTATAACATTGATACATTTTATTTAAGAGTAAGGAAGTTATGGTAATGCATTAGATTTGAAAATACGGTTTTTTATAGTAAAACTTTTTTCATTAACATAATTCAAACTTGATGCAAGAAGAGAAAAGATTCTTTGGTTCGAGACAAATCGATTGACCTATAATATTAATACAGTTTATTAAAGAGTAGGGAAGTTATAGTATTTTATATATTTTGAAAATCGGGTTTTTATAGAAAAACTTTTTTCATTAACATAATTCAAAGTTGATGCAAGGAGATAAAAGATTCCTTGGCTTGAGACGAATCGATTGACCTACAATTATTATATATTTTATCGAAAAGTAGGGAAGTTATGGTAATTTATATATTTTTTAAATCGATTTAAATAGTAAAAATGGTCTCATTCTCATAATTTAAAGTTGATGCGAGGATAGAAAAGTTGTTTTGATTCAAGACGAATCGATTGACCAATAATATTAATACATTTTATTGAAGAGTAAGAAAGCTATGGTGATGCATAAGATTTGAAAATACGGTTTTTTACAGTAAAACTTTTTTCTTCAACATAACATAAACGAACCGATTGACGTACAATTATAATACATTTTATTAAAGAGTAGGGAAGTTATGGTAATTTATATATTTCTGAAATCGATTTTTATAGTAAAACTTTTTTCAATGGCATAATTAAAAGTTGATGCAAGAATATAAAAGATTCTTTGGTTCGAGACAAATCGATCGCCCTATAATATTAATACATTTTATTAAAGAGTATGGAAGTTATAGTATTTTATATATTTTGAAAATTAATTCAAAATGGATGCAAGAACGGAAAAGATTCCTTGATTCGTGGCAAATCGATTGATCTATAATATTATTACACTTTATTGAAGATTAAGAAAGTTATGCTCATTTATAATATTTGAATCATCTGTTTCAAACAGAAAAATTTTTTTCATTGACATAATTCAAAGTTAACGCATGAATAGAAAAGACTTTTTATCATAAATTTTCAAATAGAATAATTTTGATAATTTTTGTAAAGAAATCATAAAGCTGTGAAAGGGATAGGGTGCAACAGAACTTTTTCCTTCCCTTTTCCAGCTCGAAAAATTATCATTTCGAACACAAAATTGGATTTGTCTGATTTGTCATTGTATTTAAAAAATTTTGTGTATTATTTGGTAATTTTGTATTTTTTGTAAATTTCTATTTTTAAATTGAACCAACTGAAGACTTTGGTTTGTTTATTATTGAAAAAAATAAATAATACTTCCTCTCGTGAAATTTTGATGTTTATTAATTATTAAATTCAAGAGTTGAATTGGACAAGGGCTTATTTTGGACTTGGTTAGAAAGAAGTGTAAAGTTTGGATCGGGAAAAGCATTTTTTTTATGTTTATTCATTAACACATTCAAGATTTGGATAGGGAAAGGGCTTGTTTTGTATTTAATAAAAAAAACAAATTCAAGAGTTGGACCGGGAAAGGGCTTATTTTGTGTTAAATTATAAATAAATTTAAGGGTTTCAGCTGAAAAGGGCTTATTTTGGGTTTATTTATTGAAAAATGCAAACGTTGGTTAAGAAAGAGGCTTACTTTGAGTTTAACTAGAAATAAATTCAAGGGCTGGATCGGGAAATTTGTTTTTTCACTTTTATTTATTCACAAATTCAAGAGTTGGATCGGAACACGGCTTGTTTTGTATTTAATTATAAACAAATTCAATAGTTGGATCAGGAAAGGGCTTATTTTGTGTTTAATTATACATAAATTAAAAAGTTGGATTCGAAAAAATATTTTTTTATATTTATTTATTATAACCAATTCAAGAGTTGAATCGGAAAGTACTTAGTTTACATTTAATTAAAAATAAATTCGATAGTTAGATCGGGAAAGGCGTTTTTTATGTTTATTTAATAACAAATTCAAGATTTGGATCGGGACAAAATTATAAAAATTTATATTACACAATCTACAATATAGAATCTACAATCTACAATCTAAAAAAATTAGTTTACTTTTAGCTAACAAAGTTTAATGGTAATTCTCGAATTTCATTATAGGGAAACTATTTATGCTTGCGGTTCCAGTTACGCTATGTCTACTTTCGAAACATTCTAAATCTGACCAAGAATTATAAACAGGTCTCACGACAAGTGGTAGCGTGGCCGAGCGGTCTAAGGCGCTGGTTTAAGGCACCAGTCTCCTCGGAGGCGTGGGTTCGAATCCCACCGCTGCCAATTTTTTTTCAAATTTATAATTCTTATCAAGTTTATATACTTTATAATATCACCTACTATACAATGGTTTGTACTTTATAATTCAGAATCTGCCTAATTCACAATTAACCTTGAATCTATAATTTACAATCCACAATTAACAATATACAACTTTTGAAAATGTAATTATGCATAATATATTATGTTTATTTAAATTGTGTTTTTTTATCACAATTTTGTTCTATATTGTTTATTGTAGATTGGAAAATTGTAACTTGGAACACATTTTTTATGATATATTATAAATAATGGGCCTTGCGTAATTATGTGGAGTAATATTTTTCGTGAATTTATGTAGGGTTTATCCAAAAATAACGTAAAATGATTTAGGGAACGGGGGGGGGGGGGGTAAAATATTACCATTTCTTATGAATTAACAAAGTAGTTGAATTTACAACCAAGAAATTGATTTTTCAACCCAAAAAGATGAATTCTTAACGAAAAATGTAACAGTTGAATTTGACAAAAAAATATGAATTTTCAACAAAGGAATATTTTTTAGTCAAGAATGCAAAAAAAAATGTCACCAAGCCAAAAAGACGAGTTTTCTACAAAACAATTTAATTTTTAAACAATTAATTGGATTAAAGAAAATAAAATTTTTTAAACAAGCAGATTAAGTATCTACAAAAAAGGCAAAATTTTCAAAAAATTACATAAATTTTCAACGAAGTAGTGGAATTTTTTTTCAGTACATTAATTATTAATAATAAATGGAATTTCCTGATAATTTGTTAAATTTTCAACAGACTTGTTGAATTTTTACACAAATAGATGAACTTTCAACTAAAATTATGAATCTTCAACAATAAAAATGAATTTTTGAAAAGCGGTTCAACTTTCAACCCAGATGATTTCTTTTTAACTAAAAATTTAACTATTTAATTATTTTTTCGAAAATTGATCGTTTTCAGTTGAAAATTTCTTTTTCGTATTAATATGTTATTCGTATCAATATTAATGTAATTTCTTTTTGGGTTCAAACTCAAATTTTTGATTGAAAACTAACTTTTTTGCTACTTGATTGAAATTGAACTTCTTTGTTAACAATATGTTGTTGTTGAAGATTCATAATTTTAGTTGAAAATTTAATTAATTTGTTGATAATTCAACTATTTTGTTTAAATATTAGTAGTTTTTATCAATATTCAACACTTTTTTAAACATTTGTCTTTTTGAATGAAAAATTCGTCCTTTTAGAGTGAAGATTCAACTTTCTTCTGAAAAGTTCGTCTTTTTGGTTTAAAAAATTCAACCATATGGTTAAAAATTCATCTTTGTAGGTTGAAAATTCAACTAATGGGTAAAAAATTGCACTATTTTTTTTTTAAATTCGTCCCGTTTTTCTTAAAAGTTCAACTATTTGGTTGTAAATGCAACTGTTTGTTTGATAATTAATTTTGCTGCTATTGAAAATTTAAGTACTTTTTTCAAAATAAAAATATTTTAATGACAATTCAATTTGTTGTAAATTCAATAATTTTGTTGAAAAGTCATCTTTTTGGTTTGAAAATTCAACTGCTCTGTTGAAAATTTGTCTTTTTGGGTCGAAAATCCATCTCTTTTGACTGAAAATTCATATTTTTTGGTAAAAAAGTTTTTGGTTGAAAATTCAACTGTCTTCTCAAAAATTGGTCTTTTTGGCTTGAAGATACGTATAAAGATTCTACTGTTTTTTTGTTGAAAACTCATCTTTTTGGGTTGAAAATTCTATTATTATAGTTGAAAATTCAACTATTTGGTTAAAACTTAAATTTTTGGTTGAAAACTATTTGGTGAAAAATTCCACTATTTTATTGCGAATTTTTAGCTATTTTTTAAAGTTCAACTATTTGGTTGCAAATGCAACTGTTTGGTTGATAATTAATTTCTATGTAGTTGAAAATTCAATAATTTTGTTAAAAATTCATCTTTTTGGTTTGAAAATTCAACTGCTCTGTTGAAAATTTGTCTTTTTGGGTCGAAAATCCATCTCTTTTGACTGAAAATTCATATTTTTTGGTAAAAAAGTTTTTGGTTGAAAATTCCACTGTCTTCTCAAAAATTCGTCTTTTTGGCTTGAAGATACGTTTAAAGATTCTACTGTTTTTTGTTGAAAACTCACCTTTTTAGGTTGAAAATTCTATTATTATCGTTGAAAATTCAACTCTTTGGTTAAAACTTAAATTTTTGGTTGGAAACTATTTCGTAAAAAATCCCACTATTTTTTGAGAATTTTTCTCTATTTTTTTAAAGTTCAACTAATTGGTTGCAAATGCAACTGTTTGTTTGATCATTAATTTCTCTGCATTTTAAAATTCAATTATTTTGTTGAAAATGCAACTATTTTGATAATTTAATTTTTTTTTTATATTCAAGTATTATGTTAAAAAATCATATATTTTTTTGTTCGAAAATTCGACTCTTTTTTGGAAGAAAACTTCTGGGTTGAAAATTCAACTGCTTTCTAAAAAAATCGTTCTTTTGGCATAAAGATTCGTTTATTTAGTTAAAAATGCAACCGTTTATGGTTGAAATTCTTTTCTTTTTGTTAGAAAATTCAATCATTTCGTTGAAAATTCATCTCTTTTGGTACAAGATTAATTTTTTTTTTAATTCAACGCATAGAAAATATTAATGCGATTAACAATTTTTTGAAATGCTTGAAAAAAATTTAAAGAAGTGATTTTATTTTACAAGTAAAGCATCAAAATACAATACATTCAACTATTTTATCAAACATTTAATTATTTGCTTGAAAATTCAGCCAATTTGGTAGAAAATTTGTCTTTGTAAATTGAAAATTATTTTTGAAAATGATTTTTTTTTAATTCAAGGACTTAGTTTAAAATTCATCTTCATTAATGGAAAATAATTTTTTTTCACTTCTTCAGGTCGATAATTCAGCTGTCTCATAAAAAATTCGGTAATAAGAAAATCCAAATAATTTTTGTTTAAAGTTTTTTTTTATTTATCAAGTCTACTATTAGATTTTTGATACGGAATTCAATTCTTTTAATTAAAAATTCTACGATTTGATTGAAGATTAAACTATTTAGTTGATAATTCACTTTTTCTCGTTGAAAATTCATTTTTTCAACTAAAAATTTAACTATTCCATTTATTGTTGGAAACGGTTATTTTCATTTTAAAATTCAACTATTAAATTTTGCATTAAGAATTCATCTTCTTGGATTAAAAATTGAACTAACTTGTTGAAAATTCTTTTTTTTTGTGGTTTGAAACTTCAACTGTTTTGTTGAAAATTCGTCTCTTTTGGCTGAAAATTCTATTATTTTGGTAGAAAATTCGACTACTGGGTTTAAAATTAGCATTCTTATTAAAAATTCATAATTTTGAGTTGAGGAAATTCAATTTTTCCGTAGAGACTTCACCTTTATAGCTTGAAAATTCAATTTAGTTCACATATTTTTTCCTATTTTGAATGAAAAATCTTTTTTGGTTGAAAATTGATCGCTTTTGGTAGAAATTTTAATTTTCGTTGAGGATCCTACTATTATGTTAAAAATTTCGTCTTTCTTGATTGAATTCAAATACTTTTTATTTGAAATTAAAATCTTTTTTGGTTCTCATATCAATTATTACCAACTAAATTTTTTTTCGTTTGAAAATTATTATTTTCTTAACGAAAATTTTAATCTCATCTAAAAAATTCTTCTTGCTGGCTTGAAAATTTAATAATTTGGTTGAAAATTCAACTGTTTTTGGTTTAAGTTTAATCTTATTTGTTTAAGAATTCGAGCAAGTGGTTGAACATTCATTTTTGCACGTTTACAATTTAACTAATTGATTAAAAATTTAATTATTTTGTTGAAAATTTGTCCCTTTCGCTTGAAATTTCATTCCTCTGGATTGAAAATTTATATTTTTCAGTATAAAAGTTCTGGGTTGAAAATTCAACTATTTTCTAAAAAATAATTTAATGTTAATTGTGTTTTGTTTACTGGTCTAAGGTCAATACGTTTTTATTATTGATTTTTATTTCTAAATTGTGAAAAAATTGTTCTCAAGCTCCGCTGGGATCCGAACCCAGGTCTTGCAGATTGCCGGTCTGATGCTCTTACCCACTAAGCTACGGAGAGACGAGATTAATTTTTTCTTGACAACCCCCACAAGTTGAATTCCGACGTAATTCCTTATACTTTCAAGAAAATTTTTTCAAACATTAGAATGTTTAAAATTTTTTGATGTTATGGTTTTGAACAGATAAAATGTATTAAATAATTTGATGTTTTAATTGTTTTTTGTCTACTGAACTAATATCAATATTTTTTCAATATTGATTTTTATTTCTGAATTGTGAAGAAATTGCTTTCAATTGATTTTAGATCAGTAGACAAAAACCAATTAACATCAAATCATTTAATAGATTTTATCTGTTTAAAACCATCACATCAAAAAAATTTTAACATTCTAATGTTTGAAAAATTATTCTTGAAAGAATAAGGAATTACGTCGGAATGAAACTTGTGGGCGTTGTGAAGAAATTGATCTCGTATCTCCGTAGCTTCGTGGGTAAGAGAATCAGGCCGGCAATCTCAAAGACCTGGGTTCGTATCCCAGCGGAGCTTGAGAGCAATTTTTTCAGAATTTAGAAATAAAAATCAATATTCAAAAAATATTGACTTTAGACCAGTAGACAAAAAAAATTGACATGAAATTATTCAAGACATTTTTTCTGGTCAAAACCATAAAATCAAAAAATATTTTAAAAAATGTAAAACATTCGCTTTGTGTGATGATTTGTGCGAAAGAAGGAGAGGCGTTGGAACAGTGTTCAAAATAGCGTAACGTAATTTTTGAACGGCCCCTTAAATTAAAAGTTAAAAATTTTGCGATAAAAAAAAACTTTTTTCGTAAAACAAGTAGAAATTCAAATATTTAAATAAAATAAAAGTCTATAAAAAGAAATCAATTCTCTTTGTTACGTCCTTATTTCGATGTCAGGAGGCTAATTGCATCCTATCGTTGTATTACGATCACGTTTAGTGATTGGACCATCGCTACTTCAATTTTCAAGTTTTATTACCAAAGAGTTACGACAATCAGCCGTTACGCTGTTGATTATGCAAATGCGGTTCTTACAAAGCAACATTTAACATGGCAATGGTTACGAGAACTAATAACATTATTAAATTTTTTACCCAATCCATTTTGGGGTTTAGTGAACTTTTTGTACAATTATCAAAATGTAGATGGCGTCATTTTCTATTAATATCTCGGAATCATCTCGAAACTATTGTTTTTTGGATACCCGCGTTCAAGATTGGACGAAGCTGTTATTTCTTCTTTCTGATTTAAATAGAAAGTCTGCAAACTTCAGGTTTATGCAAAATTGAAGTTTATATAAATAAAATTTTTTTGTTTTGATAAAATACAAACTAGATTTTTTTATATATCATTCCGGACTCGTCAGTAAGGCAATGTGAATTAGCCTGCCTTAGATAATACATTTTAAAGTTTAACTGACTTTCCATTATAATGTATATTTTCCAAAAATATTAGGTTTGTTTGTAAATTTTCCAGTTAATAATATAAACTAATAATATAATATTATCGACCCTAGCTAAAATTCAATACAGTACAAAAAGGTAATGTGTACAGTTTAAGAAACATGATAAAGAATCCAAGTAATCAAACTTTTCAACTATAATTTTTATAAAAATTGCACATTCCCTTGACAATAAAAAATTCAAGTTTTAAAAATTCTTATAAATTTGTGATAATGGCTTAGCCATGAAAAATATATTTTTTATAGCCATAGCTTAGGGCGGCAAATTTTTAGGGGTGGCCCGGCGTAAACATTTTTTTTATCAATACAGAAAACGTCTATTAGAAAGCTGGATAATGTGATTTTAAATTTAGTAGCGATTTTTGGGCTGGGGAGAGATGGACAAGGAGACTTTATACAGACGGGTAATTTTTGGGGCTGGGAAGAGCTGGACAAGGGTGTTGTATACTAAGAAGTGATTTTGGGGCTGCAGAGTGCTGGAAAAGGAGATTTTACACTTAGGGGTGATTTTTGGGGCTAGGAAGACCTACAAAAGGAAATTTCATACTTAGGGGTTATTTTTGGGATTAAGAAGAGCTGGACAAGAGTTTTTTCACTTAGAAGTGATTTGTGGGGCTGCAGAGTGCTGGAAAAGGAGATTTTATACTTAGGGGGGCTTTTTGGGGCTGGAAAGAGCTGGACAAGAAGATTTTACACTGAGGGGTGATTTTTGGGCCTGGGAAGAGCTGGACCAGGGATATTATACTCAGAAGTCATTTTTGCGGCTGCAGAGTGCTGGAAAAGGAGATTTTATACTTAGGGGTTATTTTTGGTACTGGAGAGAGCTGGACTAGGAGATTTCATACTTAGGGGTGATTTTTGGGGCTGGGAAGAGCTGCGCATGGGGATTGTATACTTAGAATTAATTTTTGGAGCTGAAAAGTGCTGGTCAAGGATATTTTATGCTCAGGGGTGATTTTTGGGGCTGGGAAGAGCTAGGCAAGGGGGTTTCATACTTAGAAGTGATTTTTGGGGTTGCGGAGTGCTGGAAAAGGACATTTCATACTTAGGCGGGATTTTTGGTGTTGGAAAGAGCTGGACAAGGATATTTCATACTTAGGGGTGATTTTC
>CAKNYM010052642.1:624340-635801 GCA_932195095.1 Andricus curvator | reverse complement strand
AAGTAATTTTTGGTGCTGCAGAGTGCTGGAAAAGGATATTTTATACTGAGGGGTGATTTTTGGTGCTTGGAAGAGCTGAACAAGGGGTTTTTATACTTAGAAGTAATTTTTGGGGCTGCAGAATGCTGGAAAAGGTGATTTTATACTTAGGGGTGATCTTTTGGGCTAAGAGGAGAGCTGGACTTTTACTTTCACGTACTAAATTAACAAATAATGCAAGTTAACAAACATAGTTATTTAAACAAGTTATTATTATTTATAACGATCTTCTCTTTGATAAGTACTAAAAAGTTGCTGTTTTCTCGGAACTAACAAAGTTTTTCTCCACTTTTCACTTATTGAGGTAATAATTATGCAAGTCAACAAACATGCTCATTCAAGCAATTGATAATTGTTTATAACTATATTCTCTTGAAGTAATGCTAGAAAGTTGCTTTTTTTCTCAAATCTTTAGTTTTGCTTTGACATTTTAGTTATGAACAAATAATAAGTGAACCTCAAAAAGAATCATTTTTTCAATTGGGTTGCATTTTTTTAAGTAAATTATTTTTTCTATTCTTCCAATGTTTGAAAAAAATAATTTAAACAAAAAAGCTATCTTACACAAAAGACAAAAAAAATGGAATAATTATGAGTAGGTGGGAGGACTAGGGCTTTAAATAACTTGTAAAATTTTTGTTTTTAATTACAACAAGAAGTTTATTGCAAAGCGTAAAAGAAAAATTTGAAAATGCACATATTTTAACATCAGCCCCCCTTGCAGCAAAATATATTCACAAAAAAAAGATATTGTTTAAAATATAAATATCTCTAATCTTGATTTATTATTTGTTCATAACTAAAAAGACAAAACAAAGTTAAACATTTCAGAAAAAATGCAACATTCTAGGACTCACCCAAGAAAAGATAGTTACAAACAATAATAAATAGTTTAAACAATTATGTTTGTTAACTTAGATTAATTATTACCTCACTCTAATTCAAAAGTGGAAAAAAGTAAAAAATTTCAGAAAAAACAGCAATTTCTATCATTACTCAAACATAATATTAATAATAATAATACATTGTTTCCACAATTATGTTTGTTAAAATTAATTAACAAATCCTCACTCTAGTTGAAGATTGGACAAAAAGTGGAAATTTTTTTTAAAAACCGCGACTTTCTATCTCTATTCTAAGAGAAAATGGCTGAAAACAATAACACATTGTTTAAACAATTTATGTGAACATCTGTCCATCATTAAAAAGTAGTATTTCATGTATCAGGAACAATTTGCATTAAGAAAACCGCAAAAAATCATGATTAGAGCCAAAAACTCGCCGAACCCATTTTTTCACTTAGGGGGTTTTTTTGGGACCCTATAAAAGAGACTTATGGCACTATAAAGAGAAATTATTATTTCAGGGTTATTTTCAGGTATTACAATAAGACTCAGAAAAAAGTCTCAAGTGGTACTAAAATGAGACACTAGTTTTTACCGTGGGGCATGATATTTAAATTGTAATATTTTATTCGTATTCTACGGCTAATGGTAAATAGAAATGTTGAGTTTGAACGTCTTTTTTTCCAGGGGAAAATTAGATACACAATATTAACAACACGATTTGTGCAAAAAATTATTTTTGAACAAACAGGCTCAAACATATTATGAATCCAAAAATCACTTTCAAAATGATGAATTCTGTTGTTTGTATGTTTTTCAATGAACAAAGGTGGATCATGGTTCAAAAAAAGGATCTGTTCGCCTAATTCTATATTTTTTCTATGAAAATTGTATAGCTTTATAAACCATCTTTTTTATAATCGCAACTTTCATTTGTATCGGATGATTTGAAAGAGAACTCAAAGTGCGTCCCGAAAATGATGGTTTCCTATACCAATCAGTTATAATTCTATCATCATTTGTTTCAAAGTTATGCCTAAAAAAATTTTTTATTATATTTTTCCAATTCTAAAGTAAATTGTAATCTTGGATGTCTATTGTTAAAGGCATTTAAATGTATATCAATTTTACTTCCTTCTACACAACGAACAGAATCATCGACATATCTTACATAAACATGGCATTGAAATCCTACTTCTTCAAATTTGTCATTCGAGACAACAGATCCTATTGGTGTTCCAAAATTTTGTTTATAAAATTTACCAACAAATTGAAAATGAATAGAATGAAAAACAAACTCGATTGCTTCAATAAACTTTTTAAATGGAATTTTAGTATGCTGCTTCATGCAGTCCCATATTTTTTCAATTTATTCTTTAACTTTATCTATAGGAATGTTTGGGAAGATCGCAATTACATTAAAAGAAGCTAGAATATAATCTAGAGGAATCGTGATTCCTTCAATAAGTTCAAGAAAAACTGCACTATTTTTTGCTTCGTTTTTCCAGATTTTTATTCATTTTTTGATTCATGATGATAAAACGATATTCAAAGAAACTTCAATTTCATAAAGTAGAGGAAAAGAATAAAAAAACAAATTTATCCTTCTGCTACTATGTGCTAGAATCCATTGAAAAGGGAAAAGTTAATAATATAAAAATCTTCCACAAGAAACCCTCAGCCTGACACTAATTTTGATTATCAATCATCCATCAAAATGTTTAAAAACAATCAATTTTTCCAAAATTAAAAAAAGAATTTCTGTTTGAATTTTAGAAATTCAATGAGTAGACATTATTAGAAATTGATTCTGAAAATTCAAAAAAGTTTTTCAAATTTACTTAATTTTCCATTTTGAGCACACTGTACAAAATTCAGAATTTCGAATGTTCGCCTCAAACTCACTGTACAACACTAATTTTGATTATCAAAAATCTATCAAAATGTTTAAAAACATTTGTCCAAAATTCAATAAGGAATTTCCGATTTTAAATTAGTTTAAGGGGCTTCAGCCACCTCTAAATAATATTGAAAAGAGATTTATTTATTTTTTTGTGGATTCGAAACAAATTCCGGCCGATACGCATAAAAATTCGAGAAAAAAAATGTAAATTCATTTTCGACCACCCTATTGATGATGCTAGTATGGTTAAGAAATAGGCAAAAATATAGATAAAACAAATATAGTTAAAAAAATCCCTTTTTTTCTTTTATTGAACAACTTATTATAATTTTGTCATATTAAAGTATTGATCGTCTCCTCTTTTCACTAAAGGCATTGCACAATGAACTATTATAAGTATTGCTAAACAATAGATTATATAGCCATGTGGCGCATATATTGAGCAGTAGGGAGTCCGTTATGCAAGAGTTACATACATTTGGTTACATTACCGTTATTATCTAAGGCATATTATGAGAAGAAAGAGAAAAAATATTATATTGTTAACATTGTTAGCCGCCGGTAATCACGAGACGCCCAGCTCGCTCGGCGACTAAATTACGACATTATCCCGGCAAATTAGTCCTTATCTCCACCTCCTGGCGGGAAACTTCGATACGGTTAAAAGTGTTTTGTAAGAATTTTAATTTTATTCATTATTTTCAATTATAGTGTTCATATTCATAAAAAACTGAAAGCATGTGCATTTTAGGGCCGTGCATACATGGGGTGCTATTTTTGTGAAACATTAATCTTTTTAGGTTAATAATTCAAGTTTTTGGTTGAAAGTTGAACTAATTCATTAACTATTAGCTGTGAATTCGATCTCGAATGTTTCCAATTTGTTTGTATTTATAATTATATGCTGCTCATTTCACGAGCATTTTGCTTCCCGTATTTGCTTCCTCATAGAGGAAGCATTAGTTATTTTTTTCAATTATAGACAACCCAAAGTCTTCATTTTGATCAATTTAGAAACAGAAATTCATAAAAAATGCAAAATTACAAAATAATACAAAATTTTTTTTAAATACAAAGACAAATCAAATTTTTTGTTCTAAATGATCATTTTTCGAGCTGGAAAAGGGAAGGAAAAAGTTCTGTCGCACCCTATCCCTTTCCCAGCTTTATGATTTCTTCACAAAATTTATCAGAATTCTTCTATTTAAAAATTGATGATCAAAAAGTCTTTTCTCTTCATGCGTCAACTATGAATTATGTCGATCAAAAAGGATTTTCTGTTTCAAACAGATGATTAAAATATTATAAATAAGCATAACTTTCTTAATCTTCAATAAAGTGTATTAATATTATAGATTAATCGATTTGACTCGAATCAAGCAATCTTTTCTGTTCTTGCATCAATTTTGAATTATATTAGTGAAAAACGTTTTACTGTAAAAAACCGTGTTTTCAAATATTATGCATTACCATAGCTTCCTTACTTGTTATAGGTGAATCGATTCGTCTTGAATCAACACAACTTTTTCATTCTCGCATTAACTTTAAATTATGAGAATGAGGAAATTTTTACTATAAAAATCGATTTTAAAAATATGTAAATTACCATAACTTGCCTACTCTTTAATAAAATGTATTATAATTGTAGGTCAATCGATTTGTCCTGAACCAAGGAATCTTTCACATTCTTGCATCAACTTTGAATTATATTGAAGAAAAAAGTTTACTATAAAAAAACGCTATTTTCAAATATTATGCATTACCAGAGCTTCCTTACTCTTCAATAAAATATATTTATAATATAGTTCAATCGATTCGTCTGGAATCAACACATCTTTTCTGTTCTTGCATCAACTTTGAATTATGTTAATGAAAAAAGTTTTACTATAAAAAAACGATTTTCAAAATATATAGATTACCATAACTTCCCTACGCTTTAATAAAATGGATTAATATTATAGGTCAATCGAGTCGTCTCGAATCAACACATCTTTTCTGTTCTTGCATCAACTTTGAATTATATCAATGAAAACAGTTATACTATAAAAAAACAATTTTCAAAATATATAAATTACCATTACTTCCCTACGCGTTGATAAAATGTATTAATATTATAAGTCAAGCGATTCATCTCGAACCAAGGAATCTTCTATATTCTTGCAACAACTTTGAATTATGTTAATGAAAAAAGTTTTAAAATAAAAAACCGATTTTAAAAATATTATTAAGTGCTAAAAAAAATGCAAGAAATATTTTTAGAAATCCTTCGGTCAGTTTCAAGATATTAGTGGGAAAAATAAGCCCTCTGAATTTCATTAATTTATCTGCGACCGTTTTCAAGTTATCAGACATTTTTACATTGAGGAAGGTTCAATTAAATGAATTTAAAAATTTTTGAAAACGTTACCATTACAAAGCTTCCTCTATGAGGAAGCAAAATTCATTTTTTTGGTTGATTATTCATAATGTTAGTTGAAAATTCAACTGTTGGGTTGAAAATCAACTTTTTTGTTGAAAATTCAAATGTTTTGTATAAAATGTTTAGAAATGGAAAAATTAAAACTTTTTGCTTCCTCATAGAGGAATACAATGTTCTAAGCAATCATCCGGATGTGCCTGTGTGTGTGTGTGTGTGTGTGTGGATGTCACACTTTTTTTTGAACCAGTGATGCCAATGTTGGCGCCTTTTGCTACTGCGCTTGCGTTCGGGCCGCGTACTGGTTGGCCGCAGTTGGCGTGCAATTCAGAATTGGAATTAAAAACGATTCTTGTAATTTAAATAAATAATTATTGAAAAATGCACAATAATGTATATAAATTCTACAACTTTTCATTTTAGACATCTGAAATTAAATGTTTTGTGAAATATAAGTTATTCTTTTTTAAGTCAAAGAAAATAAACTGTTATTTATAAAATGTATGTGTTATACATTTTTTTCTTCTCTCAAATCAGAAGTTGTACAAGTTAGATACATACTTGTGCATTTTTCAATGATTATTGATCTAAATTACAAGAATTGTTTTTAATTCCAATTTTAAATTGCGCGCCAACTGCGGCCAACCAGTGCGCGGCCCGAACACAAGCGCAGTAGCAAAAGGCGCCAAAATTGGCATCACCGTTCTGAACACGATAAATAAAAAACGGTTGCAGATAAATTGATGAAATTTGGAAGGCTTGATTTCCTCACTGATATCTTGAAACTCACCTAATGATTTCTGAAAATATTTATTGCATTTCTTTTAGCACTCAAATATATTTTAAAAACCTGTTTTTTATATTAAAACTTTTTTCAATAGCATAATTAAAAGTTGATGCGAGAATATAAAAGATTCTTTGGTTCGAGATGAATTGATTGACCTATAATATTGATACATTTCATCAAAGAGTAGGGAAGTTATAGTAATTGATATATTTTGAAAATCGGTTTTTTTATAGTAAAACTTTTTTCATTACCATAATTCAAAGTTGATGCATGAGCAGAAAAGATGTGATGATTCGAGTCGAATCGATTGACCTATAATATTCATACATTTTAATGAAGAGTGAGGAAGCTATGGTAACGCATAATATTTGAAAATACGGTTTTTTATAGTAAAACTTTCTTCTTCAACATAATTCAAAGTTGATGCAAGAATATGAAACATTCCATGGTTCGAGACGAATCGACTATCCAACAATATTAATACATTTTATTAGAGAGTAGGGAAGTTATGGTAATACATATATATTTAAAATCGATTTTTATAGTAAAAATGTTCTCATTCTCAAAATTTAAAGTTGATGCGAGAATAGAAAAGTTGTGTTGATTCAAGACGAATCGATTGACCAATAGCATTAATACATTTTATTGAAGAGTAAGGAAGCTATGGTAATGTATAATATTTGAAAACACGGTTGTTTATAGTAAAACTTTTTTCACTAATATAATTCAAAGTTTATGCGAGAAAGGAAAAGATTTCTTGATTCGAGGCAAATCGATTGATCTATAATATTAATACACTGTATTGAAGATTAAGGAATTTATGCTCATTTATAATATTTGAATCATATGTTTCAAACAGAAAAACTTTTTTCATCGACATAATTCAAAGTTGACGCATGAATAGAAAAGAATTTTTAATCATAAATTTTCAAATAGAGTAATTCTGACAATTTTTAGAAAGAAATCATAAAGCTGGGAAAGGGATAGGGTTTGACAGAACTTTTCCCTTTCCTTTTCCAGCTCAAAAAATTATCATTTCGAATACAAAATTTGATTTGTCTTTGTATTTAAAAATTGTTTGTATTATTTTGTAATTTTGTATTTTTTGTAAATTTCTATTTTTAAATTGATCAAAATGAAGACTTTGGTTTGTCTATTATTGACAAAAATAACTAATCCTTCCTCTATGAGGAAGCAAATACATTTGCTAAAGAGAAACAAAGTGCTCGTGAAATAAGCACCATATAATTATAAGTACAAACAAAGTGGAAACACTCGAGATCGAATTCACAGCTAGTTTATATTTGTTACGACTCTTGTAAACTTTATTCATATATGTAATTAATGCGACGTCTCGCAAATTGTTTGGTGAAAAATTCGCATTGTTGCCTTAAAAATTCAACAATTTGGTAAAAAATGCAACTATTTGGTCGAAAATTCAATTTTTTGTTGTTGAAAATTCATATTTTTGGATTGCAAATTGGACTGTTTTGTTAAAAGTTCGCTTTTCTAAATTTAAAATTAATGTTTTTCAATGAAAATTGAACTATATTCCATTTTCCGTTAAACTGTATTTTTCTTTAGACTAAAAATTCAACTATTTGGTTAAAAATTCGTATTTTTTTGGTAGAACATTAATCTGTTTTGGTTGAAAATTAATCCTTTATGGTAGAAATTTTTTTTCAATACAACTGATTGGTGGAAAATTGATCCGGTTTGGTAAAAGATTCGACTTTTTTGTTGCAAATTAGTTTTTTTTAAATTAAATTAAATTTTGTTTTATTTAAAAAGTAATTTTTGTTTTGTTTAAATATCAACTATTATATAATTTTTGTTAAATTCATGTTTTTAGGTCAAAAATGCCACTCCTTGGTTGAATATTGAACTACAATATGAAAAAATCATTCTCTTTTTTTGTTAAAGATGCATAATTTTAGTTTAAATCTCAACTGTTGGATTGAAAATAAAATTCGATTGTTGCGTGAAAAAATTCGCTTTTCAACACTGGAAATGATTCATTTCCAATTAAAATTCAACTAATCTAATTTGTGGTTAAGAAGTAATCGTTTTTAGACTAAAAATCCCACTATTTGGTTGAAGATTTCTGTTTTTTTTTTTGTGAAAAATTTATCTTCTTGGCTGAAAATTTGTCTTTTTTGACAGAAAATCAATTTTCTTGGTTAACAATGCAACTGTTTTGTTGAAAATTAATCCGTTTTGGTTGATAATTTAATTTTTTGTTGAAAATTCATTTTTTTATTGAATTCAATTGTGGTTCATTTAAAATAATTTTGTCTGTTTTATGTAAATACAAATTCTTATATTTTTTATTCAAAATTGATCCTTTTAGGTCGAAAAAACAACTCCTTGGTTGAAAGTTGAATTACTGTATTAAAAATTCATTTTATGGGTGAAGATTCATAATTTTAGTTGAAAATTCAACTTTCTGGGAAATAGAAAAATTGAATTTCAAGCAAGTAATTGAATTTTTAATCAATAAGATAAATTTTCTACCAAAACTGAAGTCTTTAGAATCCAATTTAGTCCAATTTAATCCAATTTAGTTTAAAATTAACTTTCTTGATAAAAATACATGTTTTTGCGTTGAAAATTCTTTTTGTTGTAAAAAATAATTTTGTTTAATTTTGTTCTGGTCGAAAATTCTATTACTTTTGGTAGAAAATTAAATTATTTGGTTGATAATTAACTTTTATATTAAAAATTGACATTTCCGAGAAGAAACTTCAACTTTTTTTGTTGAAAATTCACATTTCTGGGCAGAAACTTCAACTTTTTCGTAGAGAATTCGCCCACTTGGCTTAAAAATTCAACAATTTGGATTCAAGTATCTTGTTGAAAATTCGTATTTTTTTTTGGTCAAATCAAACTGTTTTTGATTTAAAGTTAAAATATTTTTTGTTTGAAATATCAATTATTACATTTTTAGTTGAGAATTCAGTTTTTCGAATTAAAAATTACACTACTTGGTTGAAATTTGAACTTCTTTGTTGAAAACTTATTCGTTTTTTGAAAATTCAACAATTTTCTCAAAAAGTCATCTTTTTTAGTAAAAACTGTAACTTTTTTGTTAAACATTCGTCTTTTTGGATAGAAACATTTTACTTGTATATTGAAAATTCAACTGTCTTGTAAAAAATTCATCTTCTTGGCTTGAAAAATGAACTATTTGAAAATGCAAATGTTTTTTTGTTTAGGTTTAAACTTTTTTGTATGATAATTCGACCAATTTGTTGAAAATATATCTTTTCAGGATAAAAAATCAACGTTTTTGTGATTTGGTTGATATTCATTTTGTTGTTGTTGTTGAAAATCCAATCTTCTTCAGTTGAACATTCAACGATTTTTTTCAACAAAATTTATGTTTTTTCCAAAAATTTTTTTTTTTTAATTTTTCTCTTTGGATCAAAAATTCATCTTTCGTAGTTTAAAATTCAACTCTTTTCTGAAAAATTTGTCTTTTTAGCTTGAAGATCAAACTATTTGTTTAAAAATGCAACTGTCTGTGGTTGAAGTTTGAAGTTTTTTTTTTTATTTTATTTTAGTTTTTTTTCAATCTTTTTGTTTGCAAATTGCACGATTTTATTGAAAATTAATTTTTTTAGATTGAAAAAAAATTATATTTAAAAAGAGGACTGTTAAGATGGATTGTAGTTTTCAAACAATGAAAACGATATCCATTTTCGACTGTTAAGAAACACATCCTGTGGCTTCAGCAACGCCCTGTGCTCACATCCTGCTGAGTTTCGAAATTGGTTACGTCCATTTGAAAACATGTTAATAAGAAGTACCATTGTCCCACGTATACGCACAGAGGCTCATCCTTCCATAATTAGAACCAACACGCTTCGTTGCTTAAAACCTCAAATTATCACTTACATGCATGTAATAACAAATTTATGTTTTCCAAAAAATTTAAATTCAATTCAATTAAAAATTTTCCTATCCAATAATTTTTACGTTTACTAAAAAGCAAACAAATGTAAAATTAATCATAATAAATTTTAAGAAAGAAAGAAAGTTGAAAGAAAAGAAAGAAAAAAGAAAGAAAATAAAAGAAAGAAAAGAAAAACAAGAAAAGAAAGAAAATAAAGAAAAAAAAAGAAAGAAAACTCTCACTTTTTTTTTAATTGAAAAATGGATTTTTCATCACCTTCTGAAGCTGAAAAAACGTGCCCCTCGAACGAAAAAAAAATCTCTTAAATTTTCTAGGAACAATATAGCATTTTCTGATAAAGCTTTGTAGGGTTAAATTAAACAATAGTTTCATTTTTTTACCAAACGGTTTAATTTTCTATAAAACAGTTCAATTTTCTACCAGTGAATATAAATTTGAAAAAAAAAGTTGATTTGCAACCAATTAGTCGAACACTGGCGCAAAAAAAATGACATTTCAAAGCCAAAAGGAGGAATTTTTTAGAAGAAAATTGAATTTTAAGCAAAACTATTTATTTTTCAACAAAAAAATGACATTTCTACAAACAAAAAAATTAATTTTGAATCATGAAGGACGACTTTTATATCCAAAAAGATAAATGTTCAAAATGGTCAAATTTTCAAATAAATATCAAACTTCAATCTAAAAGAATCGCATTTTCAACCAAACAGCTGAATTTTCAATTTAAAAAGACGCGTTTTTTAGGACAGAGTAATCTTTAACAAAAAAGTTTATTTTCAACCGAGAAAGATGAATTTTAAATAAAAAGGACGAATTTTCTATCCATAAAAGATTAATTTTCTACCCAAAAAGGTGAATTTTAAACAAAGAATGTGAATTTTCAACAATTAGGTTAATTTTAAATAGAAAAACATGAATTTTCAACCAAATAGTTGCAATTTTTAATAAAGAAAATAACTTTTCAATCAAAACTGGAATCTTTGAATATTAAATTTAAAAAATTAATTTTCCACAAAAAGGCGAATTTTCAACTACCTGAATTCAACGAAAAAAATTTTTGTTTGAACAAAATAGTTGATCTTTTAACAAAAATAGTTACATTTTCAAGCCGCAAAACCTAAATCTTTATAAGACAATTGAATTTTTAGCAAAACTATTTATTTGTCACCAAAAAAATGACATTTCTACAAAAAAAATTAATTTTGAATTATAACGGACGACTTTTCTATCCAAAAAGATAAATGTCCAACAAATCAGTTGAATTTTTGACCAAAAAAAAAGAAAATTTTGCCGAAATAGTTGAATTTTCAACCAAATGGTCAAATTTACAAATAAATATCAAACTTCAATAAAAAAGAATCGCATTTTCAACCAAATAGCTGAATTTTCAATTTAAAAAGATACGTTTTTCAGGGCAGAGTAATCTTAACAAAAAAGTTGATATTTAACCGAGAAAGATGAATTTTAAATAAAAAGGACGAATTTTCGGTAAAAAAAAGAGGAATTTCCTACCCAAAAAGGTGAATTTTAAACCAAAAATATGAATTTTCAACAA
>CAKNYM010052642.1:605242-619759 GCA_932195095.1 Andricus curvator | reverse complement strand
AACAAATGCCCAGTGTGGACCCATAAAGGCAGAGAGAAATAGTCTTTCCTCTTAATTTTGTTAAAATTATGTTGTTGATGATGTTTAATTATAAACATTTGTAATCCAACATTTTTTATTAATTCTATAAACAAATTATATAAACAAATTCCCAGTGTGGACCCTTCAAGGCAGAGAGAAATAGTCTTCTCCCTTAATTTTGTTAAAATTAAGTTGTCAGTGATCTTTAATTATAAACATTTGTAATACAACATTTTTAATCAATTCTATACACAAATTATATAAACAATTTCGCAGTGTGGACATTTCAAGGAAGAGAGAAATAGTTTTTCTCTTAATTTTGTTAAAATTATGTTGTCAGTGATGTTTAATGATGAAAAATTGTGTTCTCATATTTTTAATTTATTTTATAAACAAATTATATAAACAAAAGCCCAGTGCGGACATTTAAAGGCAGAGAGAAATAGTCTTTTCTATAATTTTGTTAAAATGATGTTGTCAGTGATGTTTAATTATAAGCATTTCTAATACAACGTTTTTCATTAATTTGATAAACAAATTATGTAAACAAATTCCCAGCGTGGACATTTAAAGGCAGAGAGGAATAGGTTTTTCTCTTAATTTTGTCAAAATTATGTTGTCAGTGATGGCTGATGATGAAAATTTGCAATCCGATATTTTTATTAATTTTATAAACAAATGCCCAATGTGGGCACTTAAAGGCAAAAAGAAAGAGTGTTTTCTTTTAATTTTATTTAAATTATATTGTCAGTGATGTTTAATAATGAAAAATTGTGATCCTATATTTTTAAATAATTTTATAAACAAATTATATAAATAAATGCCAAATCTGGGCATTTAAAGGCAAAGAGAAACAGTGTTTTCTTTTAGTTTCATTTAAATTATGTTATCAGTGATGTTTAATGATGCAAATTTGTAATCCGATATTTTTTATTAATTTTATAAACAATTATCCAGTGTTGACATTTAAAGGCAGAAAGAAATAGTCTTTTTATTTTGTTCGAATTATGTTGTCAGTGATGTTTATTGGTTTATTGTTCAAAATTTGTGATCCGATATATTTTATTCATTTTATAAACAAATTATATAAAAAAATGCCCAGTGTGGACCCATAAAGGCAGAGCGAAATAGTCTTTTCTCTTAATTTTGTTAAAATTATGTTGTCGGTGATGTTTAATTATAAACATTTGTAATCCAACATTTTTTATTAATTCTATAAACAAATTCTATAAACAAATTGCCAGTGTGGACATATGAAGGCAGAGAGAAATAGTTTTTTCTCTTAATTTTGTTAAAATTATGTTGTCAGTTATATTTAATGATGAAAATTTGCAATCCGAAATTTTGCATTAATTTTATAAACAAATGCCCAATGTGGACATTTAAAAACAAAGAAATAGTCTTTTTATTTTGTTCGAATTATGTTTTAAGTGATCTTTATTGTTGAAAAATTGTGATCGGATATATTTCATTAATTTTATAAACAAATGCCCATTGTGGACCCATCAAGGCAGAGAGAAATAGTCTTTTCTCTTAATTTTGTTGAAATGATGTTGTCAGTGATGTTTAATTATAAAAATTTGTAATCTCACATTTTTATTAATTTTATAAACAAATTATATAAAAAAATGCCCAATGTGGGCATTTAAAGGCAAAGAGAAACAGTGTTTTTTTCAATTTTATTTAAATTCTGTTGTCAGTGATGTTTCATGATAGAAATTTGCAATCCGACATTTTGCATTGATTTGATAAACAAATTATATAAACAAATGCCTAGTGAGGACATTTAAAGACAGAGATAAATAGTCTTTTTATTTTATTCAAGCTATATTGTCAATGATATTTAATGGTGAAAAATTGTGATCCTATATTTTTAATTAATTGTATAAACAAATTATATAAACAAAAGCCCAGTGTGAACTCTTAAAGGCAGCGAGAAATAAACTATTCACCTAATTCTTTTTAAATTATGTGGTCAGAGATGTTTAGTGACGAACATTTGTAATCCGATATTTTTTATTAATTGCATAAACAAATTATATAAACAAATGCCCAGTGCGGACATTTAGAGTCAGAGATAACTAGTCTTTTCTCTTAATTTTGTTAAAATTATTTTATCAGTGATGTTTAATGATGAAAATTTGTAATCCGATATTTTTATTAATTTCTATAAACAAATTATACAAACAAATGATATAAACAAATGCCGAATGTAGGCCCTTAAAGGCAGAGAGAAATAGCCTTTTCTCTTAAGTTTGCTAAAATTATGTTGTAAGTGATGTTTGAAGACTAAAATTTGTAATCCGATATTTTTTAATAATTTTATAAACAGTTGCCTAGTGTTGACATTTAAAGGCAGAAAAAAATAGTTTTTTTCTTAATTTTCTCAAAATTATGTTGTCAGTGTTGTTTAATGATGAAAATTTGTCATCCGATATTTGTTATCAATTTTATAAACAAATCATACCAACAAATGGCCAGTGTGGACATTTAAAGACAAAGAAATAGTCTTTTCATTTCGTTCGAATTATGTTGCCAGTGATGCTTATTGATGAAAATTTGTGATCCGATATATTTTATTGATATTATAAACAAATTATATAAACAAATACCCAGTGTGGACCCTTCAAGGCCGAGAGAAATAGTCTTCTCCCTTAATTTTGTTAGAATGATGTTGTCAGTGATCTTTAATTATAAACATTTGTAATACAACATTTTTAATTAATTCTATACACAAATTATGTAAACAATTTCCCAGTGTGGACATTCAAAGGAAGATAGAAATAGTTTTTCTCTTAATTTTGTTAAAATGATGTTGTCAGTGATGTTTAATGATGAAAAATTGTGTTCTCATATTTCTAATTTATTCTATAAACAAATTATATAAACAAAAGCCCAGTGCGGACATTTAAAGGCAGAGAGAAATAGTCTTTTCTATAATTTTGTTAAAATGATGTTGTCAGTGATGTTTAATTATAAGCATTTCTAATACAGCGTTTTTTATTAATTTTATAAAAAAATTATATAAACAAATGCCCCGTGTGGACCCATAAAGGCAGAGAGAAATAGTCTTTTCTCTCAATTTTGTTAAAATGATGTTGTCAGTGATGTTTAATTATGAACATTTGTAATCCAACATTTTTTATTAATTCTATAAACAAATTATATAAGCAAATTGCCAGTGTGGATATATATAGGCAGAGAGAAATATTTTTTTCTCTTAATTTTGTTAAAATTATGTTGTCAGTTATATTTAATGATGAAAATTTGCAATCCGATATTTTGCATTAATTTTATAAACAAATTCCCAGTGTGGACATTTAAAAACAAAGAAATAGTCTTTTTATTTTGTTCGAATTATGTTTTCAGTGATCTTTATTGTTGAAAAATTGTGATCGGATATATTTAATTAATTTTATAAACAAATTATTTAAACAAATGCCCATTGTGGACCCATAAAGGCAGAGAGAAATAGTATTTTCTCTTCATTTTGTTAAAATGATGTTGTCAGTGATATTTAATTATAAACATTTGTAATCCGATATTTTTATTAATTTTATAAACAAATTATATAAACAAATGCCCAATGTGGGCACTTAAAGGCAAAAAGAAACACTGTTTTCTTTTAATTTTATTTAAATTCTGTTGTCAGTGATGTTTCATGATGAAAATTTGCAATCCGATATTTTTCATTAATTTTATAAACAAATGCTATAAACAAATGTCCCGTGCGGACATTTAGAGGCAGAGATAAATAGTCTTTTCTCTTAATTTTGTTAAAATTATGTTATCAGTGATGTTTAATGATGAAAATTTGTAATCCGATATTTTGATTAATTTTATAAACAAATAATGCAAACAAATTATATAAACAAATACCGAGTGTAGGCCCTTAAAGGCAGAAAGAAATAGTCTCTTCTCTTAACTTTGTCAAAATTATGTTGTCAGTGATATTTAATGATGAAAATTTGTCATCCGATATTTGTTATCAATTTCATAAACAAATTATACAAACAAATGGCCAGTGTGGACATTTAAAGACAAAGAAATAGTCTTTTCATTTTATTAAAATTATATTGTCAGTGATGCTTATTGATGAAAATTTGTGATCCGATATATTTTATTGATATTATAAACAAATTATATAAACAAATGCCCAGTGTGGACCCTTAAAGGCAGAGATAAATAGTTTTTTCTCTTAATTTTGCTAAAATTATGTTGACAGTGATGCCTGATGATGACAATTTGCAATCCGATATTTTTAATAATTTTATAAACAAATGCCCAATGTGGGCATTTAAAGGCAAAGATAAACATTGTTTTCTTTTAATTTTATTTAAATTATGTTCTCAGTGATGTTTAATGATGGAAAATTGTGATTCTATATTTTTAATTGATTGTATAAACAAATTATATAAACAAAAGCCCAGTGTGGACCCTTAAAGGCAGAGAGAAATAGACTTTTCACCTAATTTTTTTTTTAAATTATGTTGTCAGAGATGTTTAGTGATGAACATTTGTAATCCGATATTTTTTATTAATTGCATAAACAAATTGTATAAACAAATGCCCAGTGCGGACATTTAAAGGCAGAGATAAATAGTCTCTTCTATTAATTTTGTTAAAATTATGTTATCAGTGATGTTTAATGATGAAAATTTGTAATCCGATATTTTGATTAATTTTATAAACAAATTATACAAACAAATGATATAAACAAATGCCGAATGTAGGCCCTTAAATGCAGAGAGAAATAGCCTTTTTTCTTAAATTTGCTAAAATTATGTTGTCAGTGATGTTTAAAGACTAAGATTTGTAATCCGATCTTTTTTATTAATTTTATAAACAATTGCCTAGCGTTGACATTTAAAGGCAGAAAAAAATAGTCTTTTTCTTAATTTTGTGAAAATTATGTTGTCAGTGATGTTTAATGATCTTTAATGTACTAAACGTTATCTAAATTCGTAATATTTTTTCCACTGTGGGCCCCCCCCCCCCCCCCATCTCAAATTGGTAACGTCATGTATGGATGGCAATTTAAATTTAAATTTAAATTGAATATTTATTGAAATAATAATATAATAATAATGATGAATTAATAGCAATTTTGATTGGTGATTTATCTACTATCGAAAATTTAAATACTCGGCAATATTGTAAGTCACGTGGCGTTACAATAATAAAGGATCGATCAATGCATTTTTATGACCCTTATGACACCCAGACAACCAATTTGTTAACCAAATTCGTATTATATAAACATTCTAGACCGATATTGTCCGTGGTGACAATTGTGAATGGGAACAGGTTCTTTGACCGTGTGGGTAGGAGTTTCGCCATTCAGTCACTTTTTAGTATAAATTGTATGAGTCTTTTGATTTATTTGAAATTTTGTGTCCGGATATTACAATATTTGGGTCATTGTCAAAAAACTGAGAATACTTGAGAGTCCTCATTAGAAATTAACATTTTAAAATTTTTGATATGTTACCCCTCAGTTTTTTCTTTTAGTGAAAAAATCATTTCCTGCTTTTTACGAAATTCACATTGGTTTATTTTCTTTCTAATTTTTATGACAGTTAAAATGTCAAAAAAAGACAACCAACGTCAATTTCGAAAAACCTGAAGTGGAAGTGAAAGTGAAAAAATTAATTTTTTTTTTAAATTAAGTTTTGTTTTCTATGTAGTTTTGAAACATCTTGAATACCTGCACGGAAAATTTTATAAGACAACAATTCACGTTCTTGCACTTTTTCTGTTAAATTAGAGGCAACAATTATTTTTTAATTGCTATAATTACCTTTAAACTAAATAATTTGCATTTTTGAAATTTTTCTGACATTTATAATTAGTTAACAAATTTTTATGTTTTGAGGTCAATGAAAGTCTCAAACGAATTTTTCTCTTTTGTATAGTTTCCGGTTTATTCTTCAATAAAATTGAAAAAAATTTCGAGGAATGAAAGAATTTTTTGGGACGACAGAAAAATACATAAAAATAAAATTTCCGAACAAGAAAATAATCAAAATAAGAAATGTCCAAAACTATAAAACTACCGACAATTTAAAATTCCCTAATTGGAAAATTAACGAAAAAAATAATATTCCAAATATAAAATTCTGGAAATCATAAATTTCCGGACAATTTCAAATTCCCATGGAAAATTTCGGAATAATAAAATTCTCGGTAGTTTGCAATATTAGCGAATTTAAAAATTATCGGGAAAAAATAATTTCCGAAATAAAATTGCCCACATTATGAAATTGCTGAGGCAGGACAATTTTGAATTATAAAATTTCCGAATGTAAAGAATTAAAAAATTATTTTAATAATAAAAAATGATGAATTAAACAGTATATTCTTTGAATAAAAGTATCTCGTTATATTATTTTTTATTTCATTATTGAACCAATTTCTTAAATGTTTAGATTCCGGAATTTTATGATTAGGAAATTTTCCTGTGTCTGAAATTTTATAGTTTCGGATATTTTATAATTTTGGCAATTTTGTTTGGTGATTTATCTACTATCGAAAATTTAAAAACTCGACAATATTGTAAATGGTCGTGAATTTTATTATTCGATAATTCTCCAATCCGGGAATTTTAAATTATCCGAAATTTTATAATTTGGGAAATTTTCTATTTGAATTAGTATCGTTTACGGAAATTTTATTTTTGGCGATTTTTCAGTCGTCACATTTAAAAATAACCGATAATAGAAAATTTCAGAAATAAAATTGCCCACATTATAAAATATCAGAACCTTTAAAATGCCTGACAAAGGGAAATCCTTTAATAATAAAATTTCCAAATTTCAACAATTAAAAATTCTTGATTATTAAAATAATTAATAAAATACGCTTATTTGATTGAACTATTTTTTTCTTTATTTATTATTATATTATTCATTTATCATTAACACAATTTTCTAATTATTTACAATAGGGAATTTTATAATTCGATAATTTACTGAAAATGGGGCTATTTGTACAGAAATTTCAGCGACAGAAATTTTATTTTTCGAAACTTTTCAGACATCTCAGTAGGAAATAATTTTTTGGGGCGATTGAAAAATCCAGAAAAATAAAAAAATTCCCTAATTGCAAAATTTCGGAATGAAAAAATCCGACAGTTCATATATATATTGCCGAATTTGAGAAATCCTGATAAGAGATAAATCCCGGTATAAAATTTTCGACTTTATAAAATTCATGAATCTAAACAATTACAAATTGCTTTTACAATAAATAAATATAAAATTGGAAAAAATATTTTCATCACATGAAAGCATTTTATTATATTTATTATTGCATTATTTAAGCATTTTTTAATTATTTAGATTCGGAAATTTCCCTGCGTGGGATATTTCAAAGTATCGAATATTTTATAATGTCGGAAATTTTCTATTATCGGAAATTTTCAAATTCGAAAATATCATAAACCATTAGGAGTTTTATGAATTTTTCATTAAATTTCGGGAAATTATATTTTGAATATTTAATTTTTCGGGATTTTGGTCCATTCAGAAAAAAGGTTATTTGATTCAAAAAAATTTCTTTGCATCAAAGAAAAGTATTCATTAGCTCGCAGTAAAAAAATGTTTTTTTTTTTTGTTCCAATTACAATTTTTCTTTAATTTAAAATGATAATGAAAGCTTAGCGCTCAAAATATTCAAAAATGTTAATTCCTCCAATCAAAATTTAGTACAAGGAACAAAAATTTCTACCTTTTTATGACTTATAAGTTTTTTTTTGTCATCCTAGTTTTAAGTAACTAACCGGTAACGAAAATCATCGGGGCCAATATGGACCGTCCTGACCAGCACCCGATTAGGGGCCGAAAAGACTGACTAAATAATGAGAAAAAAGTTCATTTTTCTTTTCTAATTTTTGATACTTTTAAACACTCTTTCTGGAACTGTGAAAAAAAAATTTGAATGAGGCGGGCTAACCAGCGCCCCAATAGGGCCTAAAAGGACTGACTAGATGATGAGGAAAAAAATGAAATTTTTTAGTGTTCACTTTTCATTTTCGATACATTAAACACCCTGGCTCTTTTTTGAGATATAAAAAAAATATTTGATTGAGACACGTAGACGATTTTTCGGTATGTCGAGTTAGCCTGCACCTGATCAGGCCTTGAAAAGGCTGACTATATGAGAAAAATTCATTTGTTTTCATTTTCATTTTCCGCTATTGGTAATTTCAAACACTCTGGCTGTTTTTGGAAATGTACAAAAAGATATTTTGGTTTGATACTTAGAAAATTTGTTGGTCATGACGGGCTAGCCAGCACCCGATTGGGGCCCTAAAAGATCATCTAGATCAGACGGTCTAGACGATATATTGTAATTTTATTTTTATAAATTTTTAGATACAATCAGGCTCAGAACAATTTTCATTGCCTATAGTGTATAATTAAAAAAAAAGGGTATTGCTAATAGTGCAAGAATGATTATAAAGTAGTACAAACGTACTCTTAATTAAAATATAAAATGATCTTAAACAAAATTTTCACAAAAATTTTCAACTAAAAAGAACACTTTTTAAGAAAATTTGTGAATTTTCAACCAATTATTTACATTTTAAAAAAATAATAAAAATTTCAAATAAAAATATACGTGTAGACTTTTAGACTCGAAAGCATAAATTTTTAATAACAAAATTGAGTTTCTAACAAAGTAGTTAAAAGTTAATAAGCCATTTATGTATTTTATTGTGCTTTTCTTTTTTTTTTTGTAGAAAATAAACCTTCTTGGTTGAAAATTCAACTGTTTTTTTTTAATTTATTCTTAAATTAATTTTTTTTACTGAAAATTCAATTATTCTATTTTTGGTTAAAAATTGATCGTTTTTAGTTGAGCAATAAACAATTTGGTTGAAAATGTATGTATTTCAATGTAAGATCGTCATTTTTGGTAGAAAATTTATGTTTTTGATTAAAAATTCAATTACTTGCTTGACAGTTGAAATTTTTTGCTAAAAACTTATTTTGTTATTTGAAAATCCATTTCTCTGGTTGAAAATTCAATTATTTTCTTGAAAATACAACTATTTTGTTGAAAATTTGTTATTTATTTTAAAATATCCTTTAACTGAAAATTTAATTTTTCTAGTTTTAGTTGAAAATGTATTATCTCTCTGGTTAAAAATTTAACTATTTTGTTAAAAATTTACGTATTTTAATGCAAGTTCGTCTTTTTTGGTAGAAAATGAATCTTCTTGATTGAAAATTCAATTACTTGATTGAAAACTTAACTTCTTTGTTAAAAATTCATTTTATTATATGTAGATCCATCTCTCTGGTTGAAAATTCGTTTATTCTTTTAAATTAATTTTTTAGTTCAAAATTCAACAATTTGGTTGAAAATTTATGTATTTTATTGTAAGTTTGTCTTTTCTGGTGAAAAATTATTTTTATTGATTGAAAATTCAATTACTTTGTGGAAAGTTGAACTTCTTTTTCAAAAATTTATTTTATCATTTGAATAGCCATCTCTCTGAGTGAAAATTCAATTACATGGTTGAAAGTTGAACTTCTTTGTTAAAAATTCATTTTATCATTTGAAGATCCATCTCTTTAGTTGAAATTCAACTATTTTATGGGAGATTCTTTTTTTTTAATGCAAATTTAATTATATAAATAGCACCTTAGATATTATATCATATTTCAAATATTTTCAAAATTATCCAAATGTAGAAAATACATTGATTATAAGAAAAATGAATTGTTTTTAAATCAATTCAAATACATACTATTGCTTTTTAGAAAAATCACATTATTCACAAATTCATGCTTATTCACGTATTTTTATGAAAATTGATCTTTTGGCTGAAAATTTAACTATTTTGTTAAAAATTAGTTTTTCTTGTCTATTTCAACTGGTTAAAAATTCGTCTCTTTCGCTTGAAAATTCAACTGCTTTTTGTGGAATTTTAATTTTTTTTGTAATTTATGACCATTTGATTGAAAATTTATATTTTATGGCAGAAAAGTCAACTTTTGGGGTTGAAAATTTATCTCTTTGGTAAAAAATCTTGAAAAAATTAATGTGGTTCATATTGAATGCAATATGTTATTCACGTTCATTTTATTTAAATGAGTTTATTTAAAAATTCAACAAAAAATTAATCTTCAACCTAATAGTTGATTTTGCAACCAAACAATTGAATTTCCAAACTGAAAAATCAATTTTTAACTAAATACGGAATATTAAAATTTTTAGTTGAAAAAATTAATTTTCAGTGAAAAAACAAATCTTCTGCAAAACAGTTGAATTTTCTATCAAATAGCTGAAGTTTCTACTAAATTGTTGAATTTCCGAGACAAAAAACGAATTTTCTATACAAAATAGTTGAATTTTCAACCAAAAAATATGAAATTTCCACTAAAAAGTTCACTTTCCATCAAATAGTTCAATTGTCAGATAAAAAAATTAATTTTTACTACAAAAAAGGGTAATTTCAACATAGTAGTTTAATTTTTAACCAAAGAGATGAATTTTTTACTGGAATTCTAAATTTTTAACGAAAAAAAATGAATTTTTAAGAAAGTAGTTAAACTTTCAACGATGAAGTTGAATTTTCGACCTTAAAAGATGAATTTCCAATCAAAAATATAATAGTTCATATTTCAATAAAAAGTATTTCAATTTGATATAAAACAAATTGATTATTTCATAAAAAAGGATGAATTTTCAAGAAGTTTCAGAGTATTTAATTAATATTTTTAATTTAGAAATCTTGTTGTGGTTATTTTTTACGTAATAGTTAAATTTTCAATGAAACAGTAGAATTTTCAACCAAAAGTATGCCGTTTTAACAAAATAATTTTATTTTCAACCAAAGAGTTGCATTTTTATCCAAGAAAGATGAAATTTCTCTTAAAATAGATGAATTTAATAAAAAAATAAATAAAAAATTCAAAAAAATAGTTGAATTTTCATCCAGAAAAGATTTCAGTTCTTTTTTCAACACCCAAATATTAAATTTAACCAAAAAGTAAATTTTCCACAAAATAGTTAAATTTTAAACAAAACAGCAGAATTTCCAACCAAAAAGTATGACTTTTTAACAAAATTCTTGAATTTTAACCCAAAAGTTGCATTTTCATCAAAAAAAGAAATTTCTACCAAAGCGGATGAATTTACAAATGAAAAAGATAAATTAAAAAAGATAGTTAAATTTTCGGTTAAAAAAGATTTTAGTTGACTTTTCACGATCAAAATATGAATTTTTGACCAAGAAATAAGTTTCAACGAAAAAAATTGAATTTTCAATCCAAAAAGACGAATTTTCACCCAAAAAGGATGACTTCTTAACAAAATTGTTGAACTCTCTACCCAATAGTTGCATTTTTATCCAAAAAGATGAAATTTCTCTTAAAATAGATAAATTTTTATTTAAAAAGAAAACAAATTTTTTTTAAATAGTTGAAGTTTCATCCAGAAAAGATTCCAGTTGACTTTTCAAGATCAAAATATGAATTTTTTTAACAAATTCTCTACCAAATTCTTGAATTTTTATCCAAGAATGATGAAATTCGTACTAAAACAGATACATTTTTTATAAAAAAGGACAATTTTCTATTTAAAGTCGAACTTTCATCTACAAAAGCTTTCAGTGCATTTTTCAACATGAAAATATGAATTTTAAACCAAAAGTAAATTTTTTACGAAATAGTTAAATTTTCAATGAAACAGTAGAATTTTCAACCAAAATTATGAGTTGCATTTTTATCCAAGAAAGATGAAATTTCTCTTAAAATAGATGAATTTAATAAAAAAATAAAAATAAAAAAAAATAGTTGAATTTTCATCCAGAAAAGATTTCAGTTCTTTTTTCAACACTAAAATATTAAATTTGAAGAAAAAGTAAATTTTCTACAAAATAGTTGAATTTTCAACTAAACAGCAGAATTTCCAACCAAAAAGTATGACTTTTTAACAAAATTCTTGAATTTTAAATCGAACAGTTGCATTTTGATTAAAAAAAATATCAAATATTTCTTTTAGAACAAATGAAAAAAAAAAAAATTCAAAAATATAGTTGAATTTTCATCCAAGTAAGATTCCAGTTCACTTTCCAACATCAGAATGACAATTGTAAACTATAAGTTAATTTTCTGCTAAATAGTCGAATTTTTAACCAAAAAGACGAATTTTGAACAAATCAGATGCATTTGCAAAAAAATTATGTCTTTTTAAGAAAATTGTTAAATTTTCAACCAAATAATAAAATGAAAATTCTATTAAAACAAGTGAATTTTTAAATTAAAAAAAAAAACAAATTTCCAAAAAAGTGTTGAATTTTCATCCAAAAGGATTTCAATAGACTTTTCTACAGAAAAATAAAAATTTTAAACAAAAAGTAAATTTTCTAGTGAATAGTTGAATTTTCAACAAAACAGTTGCATTTTTGTCCAAGAAAGATGCAATATTTCTACTAAAAAAAGATGCACTTTCAATTTGAAAAGGAAAATTTTCAGAAAAAATAATTTTCATCCAAAAATATTTCACTTAACTTATCAGCAAAATATAAATATATAAAGACGAATTTTCAACCAAACAGATGAATTTGCAAAAAAAATTATGTCTTTTTACGAAAATTGTTGAATTTTCAACCAAATAATAAAATGTATAACTAAAAATATAATCTTCAGGAGAAAGTTTTTGCGAATTTGCAAAAATTACGTACATGAGTGAAGGAACCCCTCACCCCTTCCGTAAAAAATCGTAACAAAATGTCTCAACCCCCCCCCCCACCTTGAGATGTTTCGTAATTTAAGTGCGGTCCCAAAGTGATAAGATTACTAATTCAACAGTCAGATACAATAATACTAATTGAATTAGTAAAATTTCTACTAATTCGGATTCAGAGAGTAGCCAACAAAGCTCGATTTAGAGAATCTGAAAGAAAAATTCTAATATTTTAATGTTGTTTTAATAGCGATATGATTGAAAAGAGGAAATAAGGTATAAGGCAATGGAATACTTTTAAAAATGATTGTTAAGCGATTGAATGCGTAAGGCAAGTTCTTAAATAATAAATATATTTTTGTACCATGAGCTCACTGCTTTTATGTAACGCACAAACGTAGATAAATGTGCGATATTTGCGTGTCATAAACATAATTCTTCAATTCGATTTCTGAGAATTTATTAAAAGATAGCCACATTAAGTTTATGATTGCCTCCAAGAAGAATTACAAATATGACATACTTTTGCTCGTGGTTAGCGGTTAATATTTTCGAATTGTATACCATTAAGCCATTTCCCTTTCGGGGTAGGCGTGACACTACCCGATTCGGGTAGTGTTTCTAGTTTGATAACTTTTAGTAAATAACTACAAGTGTGGGCTCACCACACCCACGATGTGCCAACAGCACTCAGTTTTCTCGAATGGTCACCCATCCAAGTGCTAACCGCGCCCAACGCTGCTTAACTTCAGTGATCTGACGAGAACTGGTTTTTTCAGCGTGGTATGGCTGTTGGCCATAATCGTTGGAATTAATCGTCAGATATCAGAAAAGAAAACTACAATATTCACGGAAAAAAGTAGATAGTTAGATTCACTTTTATGTATTGTTAACTTGAAGTTTACTTGTTTGCATTGTAGAAGAAACAATTCAAATAGTTTTTGATACTGAATGAGATAGTGATCTCAAAATATACAAATCAGCATAATTACTTCAAATTGTAAAAAGAAAGATTACTAGAACAAGTAACTTCAATAACTATTTGAAATAGTACATTTGAACATATAAACTGTATGAATAACTAATTTGCATAGTAAGCAAAGAATTGTGAGTTTGACTTTTGCAAGTGAGTTCGATTTGCTTTTTCGCATTGGAATAAACACTGCGAGAGATTGTTAGCCTTACTATTTGAAATTGTAAGTAAGTTCAGTGGCACAACTAGAAACGTGTAGGCCCCCTTCGCAACATTTTTTAGGCGGTCCGTTTGAAATTAAAAAAGGACGACCTATAACTTACTTATCAGTAAAACAACAGATTTTCGCTTCTCAATCTATAAGACGGTCCCGCGCACTGACATTTTACAAAATTAAATAAATTATCGGAAACTATTTTATAATGTTTTCTCTTTTATCATAATATCAGTTGAGATAATTATTATAAATGAACAGAGAGAATAACTCTACTTTATACTTCAATACTGTTTTTTTGTTTTGTACACAATTTTCAGAATTCAAAAATATTCTGAAGAATCCTTAATATAAAATCTCTAAACGATATTGTCGTTTTCGATTCTGACGATTTTCGAGAGTAACACGGTGGTAACGTTTTCTTGCTGTAGGCCGCTCATATTCAACAGTAGTGTGTGTCTGTGTGTGGTGCTGCATTTGAAATCAGTGATGCTAACTGAGTCGCCTTTATATGCGCATGTTTGAATTGTAATATAGTTGATTGGCTGTAGTACGCGACCGTATTTGAATTCCCAATGAGGACGCGAACTAGAACCAATAAGCGCCATTC
>CAKNYM010052642.1:551563-587641 GCA_932195095.1 Andricus curvator | reverse complement strand
TTTAATTGAAGAGTAAGGAAGCTATGGTAATGCATACTATTTGACAACACTGTTTTTTATAGTACAAATTTTTTCATTAGCATAATTCAAAGTTGATGCAACAATATGAAAGATTCCTGGATTCTAGACGAATCGATTGACCTATAATATTTATACATTTTATTAAAGGGAAGGGAAGCTATGGTAATTTATATATTTTGAAAATCGGTTTTTTATAGTAAAACTTTTTTTTTAACATTATTCAAAGTTGATGCAAGAACAGAAAAGATATGTTGATTCGAGACAAATCGATTGACCTATAATATTAATATATTTTATTGAAGAGTAAGGAAACTATGATAATGCATAATATTTGAAAATACCGGTTTTTATAGTAAACCTTTTTTTTCAACATAATTCAAAGTTGATGCAAGAATATAAAAGATTCCTTGGTTCGGAACGAATCGATTGACCTACAATATTAATACATTTTATTAAAGAGTATGGAAGTTATGGTATTTTATATATTTTTAAAATCGATTTTTACAGTAAAAATGTTCTCATTCCCATAATTTAAAGTTGATGCGAGAATAGAAAACTGGCGTTGATTCAAGACGAATCAAATGACCGATAAAATTGATACATTTTATTGAAGAGTACGGAAGCTATGGTAATGCATAATATTTGAAACCACGGTTTTTTATAGTAACACTTTTTTCATTAACATAATTTAAAATTGATGCGAAAACGTGAAAGATTCCTTGATTCGAGGCAAATCGGTTGACCTATAATATTCATACATTTTATTAAATAGTAGTACAATATCAATACATTTTATTAAAGAGTAGGCAAGTTATGGTATTTTATATATTTTTAAAATCTATTTTCATAGTAAAAATTTTCTCATTCTCATAATTTAAAGTTGATGCGAGAATAGAAAAATTGTGTTGATTCAAGACGAATCGATTGACCTATAAAATTGATACATTTTATTCAATAGTAAGGAAGCTATGGTAATGCATAATATTTGAAAACAGTTTTTTTATAGTAAAACTTTTTTCTTGAACATAATCCAAAGTTGATGCAAAGACGGAAAAGATTCCTTGATTCGAGGCAAATCGATTGACCTATAATATTCATACATTTTATTAAATAGTAGCACAATATCAATACATTTTAATAAAGAGTAGGCAAGTTATGGTATTTTATATATTTTTTAAATCGATTTTCATAGTAAAAATTTTCTCATTCTCATAATTTAAAGTTGATGCGACAATAGAAAAGTTGTGTTGATTCAAGACGAATCGATTGACCTATAAAATTGATACATTTTATTCAATAGTAAGGAAGCTATGGTAATGCATAATATTTGAAAACAGGTTTTTTATAGTAAAACTTTTTTCTTGAACATAATCCAAAGTTGATGCAAAAACGGAAAAGATTCCTTGATTCGAGGCAAATCGATTGATCTATCATATTAATACACTTTATTGAAGACGAAGGAAGTTATGCTCATTTCTAATATTTTAATCATATGTTTAAAACAGAAAAAAATGTTTCATCGACATAATTTCAAAGTTGACGCATGAATAGAGAAGACTTTCTGATCATAAATTTTCAAATAGAATAATTCTGACAATTTTCCTAAAGAAATCATAATGCTGGAAAAGGGATAGGGTGCGACAGAACTTTTCCCTTCCCTTTTCCAGCTCGAAAAATTATCATTTAGAATTTTTAGGAGTTTTTTGCCACTCGATTCCTCCCTAATTTTTGATTTAATAAGTTCTTGAGCTGGTTCACTAGTATCATGATCGACCTGACTTTGAAACGTTCGGTTCGCCTTCGTTACGAAACCGCTTTTCTTACCTTGTATGTAGAGAGGGAGAGGGGTTTGAGGGAAGGAAGGAAGGAGAGGGTCACATAAGCATCTCGCGTAAGAGGTGGTTACATGACCGTGTAAATATTTCGCTTACGAACGTACCTACAGACTTACGCTTGCCGCTTGCGTTATGTGCGCATTGCCGTTGCTTAAAACCTCCACTCGCCTCCACTCGAATTATGTAACCGGCCTGCCTGGCGTTTGACTTGTCTCACGAATTCGAGCATCTCTCCTCTTCGTCCGGGAGCCAGGAACCGTTTCATCCGCGGAAATAAGCCCCCGGAATTTTTTTAATGGATATTTTGCAGAATGGTCTCCTCAATCCGATGGTATAAGGTGCTTTCGCGAACCGACGCACAGTGCAAAAAAAGAGACTTTTTTGGTTCAAAATAACGTACAGCCCACAAATATTGATCGATTTGGACAAACAAATTAAAAAAAAAACTGATAAGATTTCTAAGAGAGTTGTCAAGCCTGATTTTTAAATTAGGTTTTCAATTTTGTTATAAATAAACAAATATGACGAAAAAATGGCCATTTTTTCTGTTTGACGTACCCGGTGCTCGTCAATAACAGGCAAATTGTTAAAATCGCCTAAGTTTCATAGAGTAACATTAGTTAAAGATGTTCCAATATTATATAATGAAAAAAAAATTGTATAACTAAATTATTTCTTGAAAGAATGTTTTCTACGATTTTCCATAATTTTACGTTTTCGTAAGTTATATTGCAAGAAATGTGGATAAAAACAATGTAATGATAAAGAAATTTCTTCTTGAGATTATTATTGTTAATATTATACAACAATTCAATAAACAAATGCAATAATCAGGCATTTTTCGAAAGAAAAATTCGTTTTTTTTTCTATGTCAATTTTTTAAATTAGAAACTTTATGATAATTTTAGCAAAATTCATCATTTTTTGATCAATCTCATGAGTTTTTCTTAATTTAATAAACAAATACATTATTCGGCAATTTGTCATCAGAAAAAATCGTTTTTTTCAATGCCAGTCCTCTCAGTTGGGAACTTCATGACGATTTCAGCAACATTCATAATTAGTTGATAAATTTTATGATTTTTTTAAAACAAATGCATTAATCAGGCTTTTGTCGACAGAATTTTTTTTTTCATGTTAACTTTCTTAATTAGGAACTTCATGATAATTTCAGCAAATTCATCATTTTTTGATCAATTTTATGATTTTTTCAAACAAATTTAATAAACAAATGCACTATTGGGGCATTTGTTGACGGAAATTTTTTTTTTTTTCGATGTCAGACTTTAAAATTGAGATCTCCACAATAAATTCAGTAACATTCATGATTATTTGATAAATTTTATGATTTTTTTAAACTTTAACGAACAAATGCATTATTCGTGCATCTGTGGACGGAAAAATTCGTTTTTCTCGATGACAGTCTTTTAATTGGGAACTTCATAATAATTTCAGCAAGATTCATAATTGGTTGAAAAATTGTATATTTTTTGAAAATAAAATTTAATCAACTAATGCATTATACGGGTATCTGTCGATAGAAATTTTTTTTTATGTCAGAATTTTCAATTGGGAACCTAATGATAATTTCATTAACACTCATACTTAGTTGATGAATTCTATTATGTCTTAAACAAATTTAATAAACATATGTATTATTTGGGTATTTTTCGACGGAAAAGTTTTTTTTTCTATCTCAGTCCATTCAGTTCAGGTTTCTCAGAATTTTTCCGTCGACAGATGCCCCTATAATGCACTTGTTCATCAAATTTGTTTTAAAAAATCATAAAATTGATCAAAAAATTATGAATTTTGCTGAAATTATTACGAAGTTCCTAGTTAAAAAAGTTGACATTGAAAAAAAATGCTGTCGACAAAAGCCTGATTAATGCATTTGTTTAATAAATTTGTTTAAAAAATCGTAAATTTTTAAAAATTATTATGAATGTTACTGAAATTGTCATTATGTTCCCAACTGAAAGGGCTGGCATTGAAAAAAAGAACGTTTTTTTCTGTTGACAAATGCCCGAATAATGCATTTGTTTATTAAATTTGTTTTAAAAAATCATAAGATTAATTTAAAAATTATGAATTTTGCTAAAATTATCATTAGGTTCCTAATTAGAAAAAGTGATATAAACAACCGAATTTTTCTGTCAAAAAATGCCTGATTAATGCATTTTGTTTTTAATATTAACAATAATAATCTCAAGAAGAAATTTCTTTGTCATTATATTGTATTTAACCAAATTTCTTGCAATATAACTTTTTAAAAAACGTATAATTATGGAAAATCGTAGGAAACTTTCTTTCAACAAATAATTTGTTTATAAAAATTTTTCTTTTATTGAGGAGCACCGGGAAGGTCCCTTTACCAGAATGAGAAATCAAATGTGAAAATTTTAATAAAAACTTGTTTGTGGTTTTTCTTTTTATATAAACTATGGAACAAACAAGAAATCAAGAAAACAAGAAAAGAAGTATTATCAGTTTGGTTTTAAGTTAATATAAATATAAATTTTATAATATTTTCGAGAAAATTATAAAATATTTTTGAATATTCAAAACCTCTCAAATTCCTTCAAATATTTTTAGCTAACTCTAATTTTTCTTGAAATTTTCAAAAATCATTCAAAATGTAAAGAAATTGCCTTAAAATCTTCCAAATTTTCATAGGAATTTTAAGAAAATTTTTTTATTCAATTAAAACCTTTCAAAATTCTTTCAAACCTTCTACAGTTTTGGTTTGAAATCATTAAAAAAAAACCTGCATTTTTAAAAATCTTTTACAGTTTGAGATTCTTTTTCAATCTCTTAAAATCTTCTAAATATTTCTTAAATTTACTCGATTTTTTTTTTTTTTTTTTTTGATTTTTTAATCATACCAAATTGAAACCTTTTTCTTTAAAACCTTCTACTCCTTTTCGAAATTTAAGGAAATCTTTTAAAATCAAAATTCTTAGAATATCTTATAAGTTTTTATTATTTTTGAATCGTTTCAAAACGGCAGGAATTTAATCTTCTTGGTAAGTAATTTACCTTTTTGGTTGAAAGTTCATGTATTTCGTTGAAAATTAATATCTTTTTGGTAAAAAAATTAATCTTTTAGGTTCAAATTTAATTTCTTTGGCTTAAAATTTTATTTTTTATTGAAGATTAATTTTTTAAACTGAAAACATAACTATTTAATGGTTGGTTGTATTTTGTGGTAGAATGTTAATCTTCTTGTGGAATAATTCACTTTTTGCTTGAAAATTCAACTACTAGGTTAAAAGTTCCATTAAAAAATGAAATATTTGGTTGAAAATTCATGTATTTTGTTTAAAATTATTCTTTTTTGGTAGAAAATTAATCTTTTTGGTTGAAAATTTCTTTCTTTCGTTAAAAATTAGTTTTTTTATTGAAAATTACTTTTTGTAATTAAATATTTTACTAAAGTTTTTGTCGAAATTTTTTTCATAGATATTTAATCTTTTTGTTAGAAAATTTATTTGTTTGGTTGAAAATTTAACTTTTTCGATGAAAATTTACTTTATTTACTTAAAAACTTATTTCTCTAACTGAAAATTAAACTATTTTATTCTTAGTTAAAAACATAACTTTTTTAGTTGAAAATTCATTTATTTTGTTTTAAAAATTGTCCTTTTTTGGTAGAAAATTAACCTTTTTGGTTGAAAATTCATGTATTTGGTTAAAAAATGATTCTTTTCTGGTAGAAAATTAATCTTTTTGGTTAAAATTTCATTTTTTTGGTTGAAAATTGGTTTTTAATTTAATTAAAAATTCAACTATTTTGTTGTAAAATTATTTTATTTGCTCAAGAACTTATTCTCCTGATTGAAAATTAAACCATTCTATTTTTTGTTGAAAATTTAGCTTTTTTTTAGTTAAAAATTCATCTATTTTGTTGAAAATTTGTCTCTTTTGGTAGAAAATTCACTTATTTTAATAAAAACTTGTCTTTTTTAATAAAAAAATCTATTATTTTGATAGAAAATGCATATTTTTGTGTTGTAAATTCAACTCTTTTTTTAATTCGTCTTTATGACTTTGAAACCTAACATTTTGGATAAGATTTTTTTCTTTGTCGATTGAAAAATCTTTCTTTGTTAAAAATTCAACTCTTATGCCGAAAATTCGTATTTTTTGGTTTAGCACTTTTTTTATTGAAAATGAAAATATTTTTTGGTAGAAACATCAACTATTACACTTTGTGTTGGTAAATAATTTTTGTTATCAAAGATTTATCAGTTTGTTTTGAAAATTTAACAATCTTGTTGAAAATTCCCTTTTCCTTGATTGGAAGTTAATTATTTTAACTGAAAATGTTATATTAAAATTTAACATTAATAAATCTTAAATTTTTGTGAGTTCTTTTTTAGAGAAAGATTAAAAATGTTACGTACTCGAGTTACCCCCCCCCCCTGCCCACATAACAGACCATCATGAAACAAGAACCCCCTCCCCCCTTTTTAATTTTACATAATATGTGAGCGCTCCCTAATCGAATCTTTTTTATCGTTATTTCTCTTGGCGGCGCGTTGTTAAGCAGAATAAAGCTCTGCTTATTTTAACAACGCCTACATTTTTTTTATTTTTAAAAATCATAATTTTCGAGTGGTTTGCCCCTCGTCCAGGGCGCCAGAACCCGAAGCAACGATAACATTTTATCGCGGGAAATTTGAATCGGAGAACGTTTATAGGAAGTCAATTCATAATTGTTGATAAGGTAGGTTTCTATGTTCTTACGGCATAGCCGTCGAGTTACCAATCCCTGTATGAGTAGAAACCTCCCAAGAAGTAGCCATTCTGACTACCAGTCAGTGCTCCCATCTTTACTCTCATTTTATAACTCTCTCTGACACCCCCCTCCCTCCTGTAACAAACTGTAACATAATATTTTTTACCCCCCCCCCACTCTTCCTGTACGTAATTTTTAGTTTCCAAAAATGTTTTACTAGTTATTGGTGTCCAAGAACTTCATTTTCAAAATTCCCTTATTTTTCCTTGTCTAATTTTTCATTTTGCTTGATCATTAATATTCAAACACCAGTATCTTAATCTTGAAATACATTTAACATAGAATCTTTCATAAACGGAATAAAACAGTATTTCAGATAAAAATTTAAAATTTGCAAATTTATTAATTTATTTTAAACAAAAAAATGTCTTTTCTACTATAAAAGATGGCTTTTTAATAAAATACTTGAACTTTAACATAATAATTATATTTTTAACATAATAGTTGAATTTTCAACCCAAAAATATAAATTCCCAACAAACAACGTCATAGTTTATATTCCAATCAAGAAACATTAAATTTATACAAAAAAAAAGTTTTTTCAAACCTAAAAGACGAATTTTCAACAAATAAAGATTTTTCACTAAAGAAAGAAAATTTTACCTAAATTGTTGAACCTTCAAACCAAAAGACGAATTTTCTCTACAAAAATTGAATTTACAAACAAAAAATATGACTTCAGCAAAAAATTATTTTTCCACCAAACTGATGCATTTTTATCCAACAAAAATGAAATTTTTAACCAAGAAAATTATTTTTTTTTTACGAAAAAAGGAGAATTTTCAACTACAGAAGATCAATCTTAAAAGAAAGGAAAAGTTACATTTTCAGTTAAAAAAGTAATTTTAAACCAAAAAAAAAAGACTTTTCCACTAAAGAGTTAAATTTTTGAACAAAGGCATAAGCTTTCAATCGGAAAGATAAATTTTTAACAATGCATTTTAACTTTTACCTGAGTAGTTGAATTTTCAATTCAGAATGATTAATTTTCAACAAAATGGTTAAACTTTGAATCAAAGAGCTGAATTTTCAACTAAAAATATAACTCTTAAAAAAAAATGATTTCTTAACAAAGTGATTTAACCAAATCGTTCAAATAAAATAGTTGAATACTCAAGCAAGGAAGAATAATTTTTAACCAAAATGTTGCATTTTCATGAAAAAAAGAAATTTCTACCAAAGCGGATGAATTTATAAATCAAAAAGATAAATTAAAAAAAAAAGTTGAATTTTCTGTTAGAAAAGATTTTAGTTGACTTTTTACGATCAAAATATGAATTTTTAACCAAGAAATAAGTATCTACGAAAAAAATTTAATTTTCAAACCAAAAATACGAATTTTTACCCAAAAAGGATGACTTTTTAACATAATTGTTGAAAAAAAGATGAAATTTCTCTTTAAAAAAATACATTTTTATTTAAAAAGAAAACAAATTTTTTAAAAATAGTTGAATTTTCATCCAGAAAAGATTCCAGTTGTCATTTCAAGATCAAAATATAAATTTTTTAACAAAAAATAAGATTCTACGAAATAGTTAAATTTTCAACAAAACAGTAGAATTTTCAACCAAAAATATGACGTTTTAACAAAATAGTTTTATTTTCAACCAAACAGTTGCATTTTTATCCAAGAAAGATAAAATTTCTCTTAAGACAGATGAATTTTTAATTAAAAAAAAAAAAAATTAAAAAAAAAAGTTAAATTTTCAACCAAATAAGATTCCAGTTCACTTTCCAACACCAAAATAAGAATTGTAAACTATAAGTTAATTTTCTGCTGAATAGTCGAATTTTTAACCATAAAGTATGACTTTTTAACCAGATTGTTCAATTCTCCACCAAACAGTTGCATGATTCTTCAAGAAAAATTAAAATTCTACTAAAACAGGTGAATTTTTAAATCAAAAAGACAAATTTTCAAAAAAAGAGTTGAATTTTCATCCAAAAGAATTTCAATAGACTTTTCTACCGAAAAATAAAAATGATAAACAAAAAGTAAATTTTCTAGGAAATAGTTGAATTTTCAACAAAACAGTTGCATTTTTGTCCAAAAAAGATGCAATATTTCTTCTAAAAAAAGATTAACTTTTAAATTAAAAAGACGAATTTTCAGAAAAAACAATTTTCATCCAAAAAATATTTCATTTAACTTATCAGCAACAAAATATGAATTTTAAACAAAAGGTTAATATTATATACGAAAAGAGTTGAATTTTTGACCCAAAAAGACGAATTTTTAACAAAACAGTTAAATTTGAAAAAAATGATGTCTTTTTAAGAAAATTGTTGAATTTTCAACCAAATAATAAAATGTTTAACTAAAAATATAATCTTCAGGAGAAAGTTTTTGCGAATTTGCAAAAATTACGTACATGAGTGAAGGATGTTACTTTTAGTATATTTTCTGATATTTTAAACCATTTACCAGTAGTTGATATTTTCATTAAAGAACAATTTTTTATTTTCAACCAAAAACACTTAAATTGAAACAAAAAGACGATTTTTCAAGTAAACAAAAGATACAAATTCTCAGTAGTATACATCAAGTTTGAACCAAGTAGTGGAACATGCTAAAAATACAAGCTTTCCACAAAACAGTTGAATTTTCAATCAAATAATTTCATTTTCAACCGAAAAGAAAAATTTTCAACCAAGAAGATTAATTTTCTACTCAGAAGGACGAATTTTCAACAAAATGGATCCATTTTTAACCAAGAAGATTGTTTTTTATAAAAAAGACAAATTTTTAACAAACTACATAGATTTGCAACCAGATAGGCGAATTTATAAACCAAAAAAATCAATTTTCAACAAAAAATGGAATAGTTACACTTTCAATTGAAAAAATTAATTTTGAATGAAAAAAATGAATCTTCTACATAGCAGTTGAAAATTCAACCTCATAATTGAATTGTATTTCGCGCATCCTCCTCAAGATCAAATGGTAGTCCCCCTACTTACGGTCAGTCCAGCCACGATTTTTAAAGTTAAATAAGGAAAAAAAATCTCTAAAAGATATTGTCGTTTTCGATTCTGACGATTTTCGAGAGTAACACGGTGGTAACGTTTGCTTGCTGTAGGCCGCTCATATTCAACAGTAGTGTGTCTGTGTGTGGTGCTGCATTTGAAATCAGTGATGCTAACTGAGTCGCCTTTATATGCGCATGTTTGAATTGTAATATAGTTGATTGGCTGTAGTACGCGCCCGTGTTTGAATTCTCCATGAGGACGCGAACTAGAACCAATAAGCGCCATTCTATCGAAGCATGCGCATGTCAAGGTGGTCTTTTCGGGATCACTTAGTTCGAGTTCGATAATAATACGTCACGTGTTTTTTCGTATTTGGTAATGCGCGGCTCAGTGTTGCCAACCGTTGCACGGTAAAGTCTGTAAAAGGAGTAATGAACCATAACCTCAATTGTGATGGTAGTCTGTTTTTAAACTGTTTACGCAAACAAGAAATTTTCAAATTAATCATTTTTACTCTCTGTAACTGTGATTTCTATCATGATTTAATTATATTTATCATATTAAATATCATTTGTGAAACTCGTGTACGTTTCAGTTCTACTTTCCCTATAGGATTGAAATCTCCATTTCCTTATAGTGACACATTCGAATAATTTTTTTTTTCGGTTTGAATAGAAGTATGTCAGAGATCTGTGTATGTCTACAGATCAAACATTTTATAATTTAAGAAGATGTTCAAATTAAGAATTTTTAAGCTCTCAATGAGCACTGCTATTAAAAAAACACCGATACTTTAAGAAATTGATTTTGATAATTTGAAGGGATTTTAAAGAAGTTCAAAGACTATAAGGTATTTTTTTTATCCAAAAGGAATTTTCAAGATCTTCAAACAATTGCAAGGAATTTCAAAAGATTTCAAAGAATTTGGAATATTTTGACTTATTATAAAATATTTTAAAGAATTTTTAATTGATTTCACTAACTTAATAGGATTTCAGAGGATTTAAAAAATTTCAGTTGATTCTAAAAGATTTAAAATTGATATATTGTGGGAAAATCTTTCAAACAATTTCAGTAGATTCCAAAGAATTTTTTATTTATTTTGATAATTTGAAGGAATTTAAAAAAAAGACTGGGAATATTTTAGGGCATTTGAAAAGAATCCAAAACATTTGAAAGAGATGTCAATAATTTCAATGAATGCCAACAGATTTTAAAGGGTTTGAAATATTTTAGGATATTTTAACAGATTTCAAGGAATTTTCAACCGATTTTAGTAATTTAATTGATTCGAAATGATTTTTTAAGGAATTTTGGAAGATTAGGAATATTTTAGGGTATTTCAAAAGAATCCAAGGTATTTCCAAGAGATTTCAAGAATTTGAAGGAATTTCAAAAATATGTAAAGAATTTGGAAACTTTTAGAGGTTTCTTGAAGATTCCAAGGATTTTTCATTTGATTTCAGTACTTTAATTTATTTCAGAGGATTTGCATTTCCAAGAGATTTCAATAATTTTGAGGAATTTAAAAAAATGGTAAAGGATTTGAGAACTTGAAGAGTATTTTAAAAGATGTCAAGACATTTTCGTAAGCTTCAAAAAGTTTCAAGTGATTTTTAAAGATTTAAAGGATTTCAATAATTTGAAAGAGTTTCAAAGGATTGGAAATAATTTATGGTGCTTTTAAAAATTGAAAGGGATTTTGAAGAGTTAAAAAAATTTCAAGGAGTTCTAAAATATTGTGAAGGATTTTGAATATCTTAGGGTATTTTGAAAGATCCTATGAATTTTTGAATTGATTTCAGTAATTTAATGTTACTCATAGGATTTGAATTATTTTATGGTATTTTAGAAGATCTGAAGCATTTTCAAGAGCTTTAAAATGTTTCAATTGATTTCCAAAGGTTTGAAAGGATTTGATAACTTTAACAGTATTTCAAAAGATTCTAAGTAATGTACAATTGGTTTCAGAGGATTTGAAATATTTTAGAGTATTTAAAAAGATTCTAAAGCATTTTCAAGAGATTTGACAACATTTGCATGGGGTATTGTATCGAAGAGTTTTCTAAAATTTCGAAAATATAGATCGATTTGATAGGACCTATGCCAGGTTTTAGGGTATATCAAAAGATTTCAAGCAATTTTGAATTTATTTCGGTAACCTAATAGGATTTGAAATGATTTAAAATATTATAAACTATTTTTAAAGACTTTAATGCACTTTCAACATATTATTAATTTTTTATGGAATTTTAAAGGCTTTGAATGACTTTAAGAGGAATGAACAAATTTTTCTGAGAGTTTAAAGAATTTGTTTAAAACTTTGGAATATATGAAACTATTTCATGGGACTTGCGAGGTTTCAATATATTTTAGAATATTTAAATGAATTTTATGCGATTTCCGAAGATTTCAATGATTTTAATGGATTTTAAAAGCTCCCAAGGTATTTTCAAAAATTTTCCAGGATTCAAGAAAATACTTTAAAATGTCATATAATTTCACGGGATTTTATAATATTTTACTGTACTTTAAGAAATTGATTAACAAGAAGTGAGGGGTTTTTTAAGTTTTCACAGATTTGTAGAGATTTTCAAATATGTTTTGCAATTAATTTGAATTCACCCTGAATTGTTACTCATTCATTCAGAATTATTTTATTATGTCTTTCGAATTTTGTTGATTTACCTGAATTCTTTTGAATTAAATCAATAATTCTATTCTGTTCAATGGATATTTTTTTTCAGTTTGTGTTTAATTCGTCTTGAAGTGTTTTAACCTCATTTTGAATTCTTCAACATTCAATAAAATTCTTTTGAATTCCCTTGTATTTTTCCAAAATCATTTTAAAATTACTAAAATCAATTACATTTTTTGGAGTTTTAAATTTTTTCCAATTTATTTCCATGTTTTAATTCTTTGAAGTTTTATGAATTGAATTTTTCGAAATGCTTTCAAATCCAAAAGAACATCAGTCACAATATTGATGCACATATTTACTTTAAGTCACTTTTTGGATTAGAAATGAGTCTTGCTGCAAAAAACGTCGAATTAAAAATTATTGCTGCGCACTCCCGAGATATTCTCTGGACATCTGCTTTTAGACAACTTCGCATTCAAAATACAATTCTTTCGAATAATTTTCAATCCGACGTTTTTTGTAGGGCAATTTCTCTGCTTTTTTCGGTTTGAATAGGTCACTATTCTTAAATAAATTAGGCTGTAGCCGCCCTTAGAATAATAAACTACAAATTCAGGCGTCGGGCTCAAAACACACTATTGACACTATTTCACACTTTTTTCAAGCGATGACGCTGTTTTGCTACTATTTTGAAAAAAAAGACACTAAGGACACTATTTTCCAATTAAAAACACGAATTTATCAACCACTATAGATTTTTTGAAGAATAAAAAATTGACAGATTTTCGCAGAAGGAAAAAAAATATATTGTTTGAAAAGTTTTTGTTTAATTTAGTTTTTAATAAGAAAGATACTGTAACGTTTATAAAGGCCTGGAAAGTTCTATCGACAGGATAATTTTCTTCTTATAATAAAAGAATTTAATCATTTTGACGTAAACAACAGATACGATAAAAATGTTCACACAAAAATGTTCATGTAAAAAAAAGTTATACTAAAATACATTTTACTTTTTCGTAATAACGTGCATCATTTATGATAAAAATTAAAAAATTAATTTTTCATGAAAAAAATTCACCACATCTCTCAATGCATAATAAAATATTAGTGGCAAATGGATTACTATAGAGTATAAACAGCAATAATTGCGGAGCAAATAGACAATTTAAAAATTTGTTATCATATTTCTTGAAAACTGAAAGATTGGTAATTACTGCCACTATTGTATGTATCATTCATTTTTTTAAACTTTGTAAAGCTGATATAATAATGAAAATTAATATTATTCGCAGTATTTATCAATTTGAAATTTATATGCTCATATACATGTTAAAACGAATAATTCACAATTTATTTTATAAATAACATTTCTTTTAATTTATAAAATAAAAAATGTATTACGCGAATATAATTTATAAATAAGTTAAGTGTTGAACAAATTTAAGAGCCGATTATAATAAATTGAATTATAATTATATTCACAATTTTTTCAAGATGATAACGGTGACAGAATTTACCTACAAATAAAGTATGAGAAATCCATTACTCCTTTAGCTTCAACATCATCCTGTAGTGCCTTCTAATTATTTTTTACGAATATTTTGTAACATTAATTAAATATAAATAACATAGAAAAAATAAGTATTTGGTTTGTTCTTTTTCATAACAAAAAGTAGTAGGCGCGCGCCTTGGCGCGCGCACGACTACTAGTAAGGAAAATATGGCGCGCGTTTCTCTTCTGTTCTGCGATACGCGAGCCTTGTCATTCCTTTCTTTCGTGTCAGTCACACTAGACGTATTTTTAAATTCTTTAATTTAATATTTTTTTACAATGGAAAAAGGAAATAAAGGAGAGAAACAGCAGATCGTCGTCATCCTGCACGTCTTCCAGTTCATTAGAAGATAAAATCTATAGATTCAAAAATGGTAAAGAGCTTTTCCATTAGAATTAAGAAGCTGGAGAAAAATGCAAAGAAAGGGCAAGGCTCCACAGACTGTCTGGTTCTGATTCGTTGATGTTAGAATCATTCAATCCAGGTAAACTCGTTTTCCTTCTATGTGTAGGTATGTTCCTTGTGGAAGATTTATTGGGCTCTAACCTGTGAAATTTTTGCATTAGTCAATCTTCGGGCTCTAACCTGAATATTGTCAATAAGTATTTCGATTCAACCTAAGATGTCATCGTTCATTGCGATTAAGCGCATGCTAAATCACTTAAGAGGACCTATACTATTTTTGAAGAGATTTTTCTTAATTGTGAGCCTTATAGCCTGATAGAAATCAATGGTCTGAGCAAAAAATGATTTCTCTTAAGAACTCATTCTTAACGCGGGATCTAACCTGTCGGAATGTAAATGTCCTAACCTAAACATAATTCTGCATATGCTGATAAGCTCAAATTTGGGCTCTAACCCTCTAAAAATATTTGGACTAACCAATAAATGTTTTCGTTTAAGACCTCTTTCTTAATACGAGATGTAACCTATCAGAATGCAATGGTCCTTATCTAAACATTCCACATATGCCAATAAGATCAAATGTGGGCTCTAACCCAGTAAAAATATTTGGTCTAACCAAAAAATGATTTGTTCAAGACCTCTTTTTTAATAAGAGATGTAACCTACGAGAATGCAATGTTCCTAGCCTAAACATTCTGCATATGTCGATAAGCTTAAATGTGGGCTTCAACCCAGTAAAAATATTTGGTCTAATCAAAAAATGTTTCCGTTTAAGACCTTCTTCTTAATAAGAGATCTAACCTATCAGAATGCAATAGCCCTAACCTAAACATTCTGCATATGACAATAAGCTTAGATATGGGCTCTAACCCAGTCAATATATATGGTCTAACCGAAAAATGTTTTTGTGTAAGAAGTCTTTCTTAATACGAGGTGTAATCTGTCAGAATGTAATGGTTCTAACCTAAACATTCTGCATATCCGCTAAGCTTAAATGTGGGCTCTAACCCAGTTAAAATGTTTTGTCTAACCAAAATTATTTCTGTAAAGATATTGTTCTTAATAGGGGCTCTAATCCTTTATAGTTCAATGGTTCTAACCTTAAAAAAAAAAAGATTATGATGGGCCAATTGTTTGAACATAAAAAGAATTCTATATGCTGCGGAGCCAATGGTCCTAACATGAAAAGAATTTCATATTTTATGAACTTTAGGCTATCTGTATTTTTCTGGTCAGAAAAATTATTGTTTGCCTATTGCCCTGATTCAGGTCCTTCTTCACCCTGCTTGATTATGATCTTACAGGCGGAGCAGATATCTACATTCTCGACAGTGGGAATAAGGGCAGGTGTAGTTTTTATAGATCCTGAGTCGAGTGCGGATCCATTTCCTTGCACGAATGCTTCTACCAATATCAATTCCTTTACCGGTAAGGTTCTTACACCAAGGGTTCAAAAAATAATCGAAAAGCGCTTAATCGAAGACAAGACGCTAGTTCCGTCAATTCGCCAGAACTTTGAAGTCCGTTGGAAGAAAATAAAACAGATTGGATTGTTTTCTGAAAAGAAATCAGAATCGATTAGAAAATAACCTCTTATTAAAGTTTTAGCTACTACAACTCCGGTTGTGTTTTCGTTTGGCCTTACCTTATCAAAAAAATCAAATCAGCAAAGCTAGTCGATCGCACATTGATGCAAGGTGGGCAAGACCGTCAGAGACTCTTTGCCATGATTTTGCGAAGAATCGCTGGTTCAAAATCCTTATCAGTCGCAGTCGTCATTCAAGACAGCCAACAGGAACAACAGGCAATTCAGAAGGTAATAAATAATTCAGTTATTAAAGTCGCTGGTAGAATCAGGTATTTTCTACAGGAATGGAAATCAGTTTCCTCTGACCCAATTATTTTATCTTTCAGGCTTACAAAATACCCTCCATTCAATCCTAAAGCAACAGTTTATAAATCATAGAAATTTCTCCTGAACAAAAAAAAAAAAAATTAAAAAAAAAAGATCCCAGTTCTTTTTCCACAGTATCTGACCTTATGGAAAAGGGAGTTATAGTACAATGTACCCTACTGAAAGGCCGATTTCTTTCGCCTGTTTTTCTAGTTCCGGAACCGGACGCTTCAACTAGAGTTATTTTGAACTTGAAAAAATTTAACGATTTTGTTCACACAGAACATTTTAAATTGGACGATCACAAAAATGCGATTCAATTAATAACTAAAGATTGCTTGATGGCTACTTCTGATTTGAAAGATGCTTTTAATACAATCTCGGTTGAAGTTAGTCATACAAAATACCTGAATTTGATGGTAAACTTTATGAATTTACTTGCATACCTTTTGGCCTTTTCACGGCGCCTTCCATTTTTACAGAGCTTTTAAGACCAATAGTCTCCTATCTCAGAAATTAAGAGTTCCTTTCAGTTATTTATATTGATGAATTTTCGATGAGTGCCTAAACGCACACCCAATGCTTAAGACATCTCAGCGAAACTCGTAAATTGTCACAAAGTTAAGGGTTTTTAATCAACAAGAAAAAGAGTCAGGTTATTCCAAACACCAATTGTTTATTTTGGGGTTATATCTTCGACTATTTCGAAATAGTTCTGAAGCTTTCTACATCAAAAGTATTAGCTATTTTTAATTAGATTAAAAATTTTCAAGAATTGTTCATATTTAAAATACGAGACTTTGTCAAATTCATCTGTTCCATGGTATCTTGTTGCTCTGATTTATCTTATAGTTGGTTATACACCAAAGACTTCGAGAGAAAAAAGAATTGTGTACACTTTCATAAAGATAACAATTTTGTTGCTCGAATCTTGTTGATAATAAATAAGAACGACGTATTATGGTATGCAAAATAATGTAATCTCGGGTTTTAAATCCTTAAGAAACATCAAATTTGTAATCGAAATCTTTACAGATGATTCCCCTGCTGGTTGTAGTGCTGTCTGTGGTTCTGAGAAAGTTCACGGATTTTGGACTCAAAATGACCAAGAACTCAATATTAATCCCTCAGAAATGAAAGCTCTTTGGCCTTCACTATTTTACTAGAAATTTAAATTCTTGCTATGTTTTATTGAGAATAGATACTACAACAGCCATCTGTTACATTCACTTAATTGGAGACATTCAGAATGTTCATTCAAATAAGACGGCTGGAGAAATTAGGAAATGGTGTGAAGAACAAATCATTTTTATGTTTACTTCCTATATAATCTCCAAATAAAACTTCGAGGCAGATCATGAATCCTGAAAATTATTGCGTAAAACTGAATATGAATTAGCTGACTGTGCTTAAGATGAAAAATAATAATAACTAAACCATTTGAAAAGCCAAATAGAAATGTATTTGCTACTTGAACAAATAATGAATGCGTGCCTTGTGTATCGTGGAAGAACGATCCTGATTCTGTAGCAGTAGATGCTTCTACGTTGTCTGCGAAAAAATGCCTTTTCGGTGTAAAAAGCTGGAGAGGGATGCAAAGTGGGCAAAGAAAGCAAAGGTGAGGCGCCGCAGAGTGTCTAGTTCTGATTCGTCTATGTCAGAATCATTCAATCCAGTTAAGCTCGTTTTCCCTTTTAGTTGTAAATATGTTCCTGATAACATTTATCGGGCTCTAACCTGTAAAATGGTTGCTACAGTCAATTTTCGGGCTCTAACCTGGACATTGTCAATAAGCATCTCGATTCGACCTAAGATGGCATCCTATGTTGCGATTAGGCACATGCCAAATTGCTTGACAGCATCTATCCTGTTTTTTAAAGTATTGTTTTTAATTACGGGCTCTAACCCGATAGAAATCATTGGTCTAACCCAAAAATGTTTTCTGTTAAGACTTCGTTCTCAACGCGAGATCTAACCTGTCTGAATGCAATGGTCCTAACCTAAAAATAATTATGCATATGCTGATAAGCTTGAATTTGGGCTCTAACCCTTCAAAAATATTTGCTCTAACCAAAAATATTTCTTTTAAGATATTTTTCTTAATGCGGACTCTAGACCGTTAGAATTCAATGGTTCTAACATAAGAAGAATTGTTTGCTTATGCTGATAAGCTTAAATGTGAGCTCTAACCCAGTACAAATATTTGGTCTAACCAAAAATACTTCTTTTATGTTATTGTTTTTAATGCTGGTTCTAGCCCGCTAGAATTCAATGGTTCTAACATAAAAAAGAACTTTATATGCTGATGAGTCAATGGTCCTAACAAAAAAAGAACTTAGTATTTTGATGAGCTTTAAGCTATCTGTAAAATACATTTTTATTTCCCAGTAAGAAATATTTATTTTTTCCTGTTGCCTTGATTTAGGTCCTTCTTCATCATGGTTTGGTTATGAACTTCCCGGCGGAGCAGATCTCTACTTTTCCGATAGTGGGAATAAGAGCACATTTTTGCCTGAGCAGAAGTCTGACAACGCAACCAATACTACAGACAACACTGCAAATGTAGTTTCTATACATCCTGGGTCAACTACAGATCCAGTTCCTGGCAACAGCACTTCTGCCAACACCGATTCCTCTGCTGGTAAGGTTCTTACCACGAGCGTCCAGAAAATACTCGGGAAGCGCTTAACCGAAGATAAGACGCTAGCTCCGCCAATCCACCATGACTTTGAAGTTCGCTGGAAGGAAATAAAACACCTGGGCTTGCCTTCTGAAGAGAAATCAGAATTGATTAAAAAGTATCCTCTTCCAGAAAATTGCCAATTCTTCGCCCCGCCAAAATTAAATCCAGAATTTAAAGGGTTGCCGGAAAACACTCATTCCAGAAATAAAAGAATCGCCTTGAGACAAGAAAAGTTATCGATGTGCATAGCAGCCTCAGCGAAAGCGATCTCAACCATTCTAGATACATCGGAGCCTGAAAATAATGAAGGTGTTGACAGTGCCTCTTTTCTGCAACCTATATCTGATTCATGCAGAATGCTTTCAGACTTGTTTCAGGGAGAAACAGTCATCAGAAGAAGTCTGGTTTTGGCGATCTACAAGCCACCTCTTAAAGAAGCTTTAGCTGCTACTACTCCAGATGAGTTTTTGTTTGGCTCCGATCTTGTCGAAAAGGTCAAATCAGCCAAACTAGTCGATCGCAGTTCGATTGAATTTAAATCCGTAAAGGTCAAGCCTCAAACGGCTTAAAAAAACCCGAAGAGCCTGCCTCGTTACCAATACAGGAACAATTTTTCGATGCAAGGCGGGCAGAAACCGTTAGAGACTCCTCGACAGGATTTTGTGAAGAATCGCCGGTTGCAGTAACCTTATCAGCCGCAGTCTCAGTTGAAGGCAGCCAACAGGAACAAGGGGAACTTCAGGAGGAATTAAATAATTCAGTAAGTACGGTCGCTGGTAGGCTCAGGCATTTTATACAAGAATGGAAAACAATTTCCTCAGACCCAATTATTTTATCTTGGATACAGGGAAGGCCAATTCCTTTCGCCTATTTTTCTAGTTCCGAAACCGGACGGTTCGAATAGGTTTATTTTGAACTTGAAAAAATTAAACGAATTTGTTCACACAGAACGTTTTAAATTGGAAGATCACAAAACTGCGATTAGATTAATGAGTAAAGACTGCTTGATGGTGACCTTAGATTTAAAAGATGCTTTTAACGCAATCTCGGTTGACGTAAGTCATAGAAAATATCTAAGATTTGAATTTGATGGCAAACTTTTCGAATTTTCTTGTGTACCTTTTGGCCTTTGCACGGCACCTTACATTTTTACGAAGCTTTTAAGACCAATAGTGTCCTATCTCAGAAAGTCGGGGTTTCTTTCAGCTATTTATCTTGATGATTTTTTACTGATTGGCCAAACGCACTTCCAATGCTTGAGAAATCTCAGCAAAACTCGTGAATTGCTACAAAGGTTAGGGTTTTTAATCAGCGAGAGTAAGAGCCAGGTTGTTCCAAGTACTTGTTGCCTATTTTTAGGTTATATCTTTGACTCTTCCAAAATGGTTCTGAAGCTTCCTACATCAAAAAGACTAGCTATTTCTAATCAGATTAAAAAATTTTAAAAATTAACAAAATGTAAAATTCGAGACTTTGCCAAGTTTATCGGTTCCATCGTATCTTGTTGTCCTGCTTTCTCTTACAGTTGGTTATATACCAAAGATTTCGAGAGACAAAAGAATCGTGCGCTTTTTCATAACAAAGGCAATTTTGATGCTCAAATCATCTTAATATTAAATAAAAACGACCTATTATGGTGGGAAAATAATATAATGTCAGGTTTTAAATCTCTAAGAAACATCGAATTTGTTATCGAAATTTTCACAGATGCTTCCCTTACTGGTTGGGGTGCTGTCTGCGGTTCTGAGAAAGTTCACGGTTTTTGGACTCAAGATGAGCATGAACTTAATATAAGTGCATTATAATCAAAAGCTGCTTTCTTTGGCCTTCACTGTTTTACTAGAAATTTAAATTCTTGTGATGTTCTATTGCGAATAGATAATAGAAAAGGTATCTGTTACATTAATAAAATGGGAGGAATTCAGCATGTTCATTTAGATAAGACAGCTAGAGAAATTTGGAAATGGTGTGAGAAATGAAATATTTTCATATTTGGAAAACCAAATATTGATTTATTTGCTAGCCGAACAAATAATAAATGTGTGCCTTATGTATCGTGAAAAAAGGATCCCGGTTCTGTAGCAGCAGATGCTTTTACGCTGTCTTGGAAAAAATACTTTTTCTATGCTTTCCCACCTTTTGCAATTATTCTAAAGGTCCAGGTCATTATTCCAGACTGGCCTACTCAGCCTTGGTACCCTGCTTTTTAATCAATGCTGATCCAAGAACCAATTTATTTTGAGCCAAAAATGAATCTCCTACTTTCTTGTAATAGGAAACCGCATCCACTTTGGAAACACCTTACCCTGGTGGCAGGGTGGTTGTCCGGCAAGCATTGAGGGGAAAAGGAATTCCAGAAACCTGACTTGAAATATCTGTGGCTAACAGTTGATATCTGAACAAAAAAATATTTTAATTTCGATTAAAAAACAGTTGAATTTAGCAAAAAAATACGAATTCACAACAAAATACATGAATTTTTAACCCAATAGTTGCATTTTCAACTAAGAAGTTCTTTCTTTTAATCAAAAAAGACCAATTTTAAAAAAAATACATATATTTCTGACCAAATAGTTGAATTTTCAACTAAGCAGATACATTTTTCACCAAAAATTAATTTTGAATCAAATACATAAATTTTTAACGAAACAGTTTAATTTTCAACCAAAAAAGAGAAATTTGCAACCAAAAATGGAATAGTTAAATTATCAGTTCGAAAACTAATTTTCAAAAAAAAAAAAAAAAAAATGAATTATCACCCAGTTTAATTCAATGAAAAAAGGCAAATTTTCAACCAAATAGTTGAATTATCAACCATATAGACGAATTTTCAACAAACAAAATTAATTTTCTACCCAAATAGACGAGTATTCAACAAAATATATGAATTTTCTACTAAATAGTTGAATTTCCAACTTCGATTTAAAACATTTGTTCTGAACATTTTCAGTAAAGAAATATAATTTTCAACCAAAAAAAAATTAGTTTTTAGCAAAATAGATCAATTTTCAACCAAAGTTATGAATTTTCAACTAAAATGATGAATTTTCATGAAAAGGAATAAATTTTCTAGAAAAGAATTCAACATTCAACCAAAGAGTTGAATTCTCCACCAAAAAGTGGATTTTTTAACCAAGAAGATTAATTTTTTACAACAAGAGATCAATTATCAACGAAATACATGCATTTTAAACCATTTTAATCTTTTGAAGATTTTAAAATATTTAATATGATTTACTAAAATTTAGAAAAAGATTGTAGAAGATTTTCAAGTAAAATTTTCCAATTTTGAAAGATTACAAAATTTGAGAAAGAGTTCAAGTAAGTTTAAGAGATATTTAGAAGTTTTAAAAATATTAAAAATTATAATAAAACTTGAGAAGATTTGAACAATATAAAAAGAAATGAAGATAGTCGAAGATTTCAAAAAGAAGGTTAGAGTATCTACTTAAGAATTTTGAAAGATTTCAAGAGAATGCAAAAAAGTTCTTAAGATTTCTGAAAAAATTCAAAATGATTTTTTATTTTGAAAAATCAATTTCTTAAGAAAGTTTTAAAAGAAATCAAAATATTTCTAAAAAATATCGAATAAAATCTGAAAGATTTTAGGGTATTTTTTCATTTTAAAGGTTTTTCAAAATTTTGAGAATAATTCGAGTCAGTTTAAAAGATGTTTGAAAATTCTTCTCTTGGTAGAAATTTCATTTTTATGAGCAATTGTTTGGTTGAAAATTAATCTGTTTTGTTTGAGGGTTCAACAGTGTTGATGAAAGTTCCTCTTTTCTAGTTGAATTCAACTGTAATTTGTGAAAAATTCATTTTTTTATTGCAAATTTAACAATTTTGTCAAAAATTAGTTTGTTTTCGGTTGAAAATTAATTTTTTTTTTTAACTGAAAATTTAACTATTTAATTTTTGGTTGAAAACCGTGAAGTAAATTTTGTTTAGATCTTAGAACAAATTTGTATCAAAACAAGACAAATTTCTTTAAATCTCTATAAGCACTTGTGAAAATTTGAAGAAATATGGAACTTTTATAGTACTTTTGCCTCAGTTCGGACTTGTAAAAAATTTTAAGAGAAGTTGGTACTTTTGAAATTATTTGTCTTCTACCCGATTTCACTAAAACTTTATTTGATATTGATTTGCTGCTTTTTTGGACATAAGGCGTTACAATTTTGAGATAACAGAATATAAGAGAAAATTTATAATTTCTTTAATTCAGTTACTGTATTTTACTATTACTAAGGCTCTTAACATCTTTTAATTTTAATCACTTTCATGAAACTAGATAATACCTTTAGAGTTATTATAGGAAAATAAAAATAAACTATTTTTGTAGCATGACTTTTATTTTTCTATCAGTCAACAAGTTTTTGTGTGACTGATTACTAAAAAAAATTGTTATACGCATCATGATGAAGGATTTGAGGAGGTGAGAGAAGTTGATCTACTGGCTTCATTACAGAAATAGTTTCTAACATATATTATATAGAAATTTGAAGGCCAGCATATCGCAGTTCAAAAGCAAATTTTCAAACAAAAACTTGCACTCGTTCCTCAGTAGTGTTCCAAGTGACAGTTAAAAATGGATTTATTAACAATTATTCTTACCATTCTAGCCAGTGGATTCGCCTACTATTTTTACAAGAAAAAAAATATTTTTGATCGTCTGGATATTCCCTATGATCCACCAAAACCTATATTCGGAAGCATGGCTCCCTGTGTGCTTCAGAAAATGAGCACTTTCCAACTTATTCAAAAATTGTACAACGATAATTCGAAAGCTAAATACTTTGGAATGTATGAATTTGGGACACCAGTTATCGTAATTCGCGATCCAGAGATCATCAAATCCATCACAATGAAAAATATTGACTCATTTTTGGATCATCAGGGATTTACGAACGAAAAAAATGATCCACTTTTTGGAAAACTCCTATTTTCATTAAAAGGTAACAACTGGAGGAAAATGAGAAACATCAATAGTACCTTATTCACTTCTAGCAAGATGAAAATAATTTTCAACCTGATAATGGAATCTACAGTCAATTTCACCGACACATTGCTCGAAAAGTTAAAGGAAAAAAATGATGTTATAAACCTTAAAGATGTTTTTACAAAACTCAGTACTGATATCATAACGAGTTGTACTTTTGGAATTAAAATTGATTCAATGAATGATCCGGAAAATGAATTCTATGTGTTTTTTGAAAAATCGTTAGAGTTTGGACGTATCATGAGCATCAAATTTCTCCTGATCAGGAATTTTAAGTTCATATCTCGACTTTTTGGTGTGACTATTTTCAGTGACAGTGTGAATCGCTTTTTTAGGAATTTGACAAGTTTAAACATAAAAGAGAGAAAAGAAAAAGGGAAAATGCATCCAGATTTTTGTCAAATGATGATTGAAGCTAAGGACAAAAACAATCGACATTTGAGTGATGAAGAAATCACAGCTAGTGCTCTTAGTTTCTTTTTTGGCGGAATTGAAACGACTTCCGCAGGATTCTGCTTTATTCTTTATGCAATAGCTACCAACCAAGATTGCCACAAAAGGCTTCAAGAGGACATAGACGCTGTTTTAGGGGATTGCAATGGAGAACCATCATACAACGATATTAATAAAATGCCATATCTAGAAGCTGTGATTAACGAAGGTTTAAGACTTTATCCGCCAGGTGGTTTTACTGACAGAGTTTGCACAGGCAAATTTGAACTCCCACCAGTTTTACCAGGAAAAGATCCTGTATGTATCGAACCTGGAATGTCGATTTGGATTCCAATTTTTGCTCTACATCGGGATCCTAATTATTACAAAAATCCGGAAGAATTCGATCCTGAGAGATTTCTTGGCGATAACAAAATTAATATGAATTCTGGAATTTATATTCCGTTTGGTTCGGGATCAAGGATGTGTATTGGGTATAGATTTGCGATTCTGCAAATTAAAGTTATGTTATTCAATCTAATGGCAACATGTAATTTAAAACCTTGTTCTAAAACTTGTACATCGCTAAAGTTGAAAACAGATAGTTTTGTTTTGCTGCCGGAAGGAGGATTTTGGTTAAAGATGGAGGCTAGGAAGTAGAAATTGTTTATTGGAAGATTTTTTAGTTATTAAATCTTTTCTATAAGACTGAAAATTGTTTTGAGAAAAAAAATTGTATTAATGTGTCTAATTCCTGTAAAGGCATAAACGGCAAGTGTGTCATTCTAACCACATAAATAGAAATCGTTTGACGACATTCAGGAACTCTTTGAGTGAGTTTTATATTCAATTTCAGTGAGCACAACTTCCTGGTATTTTATCAATATTAGGGCGGAAATTCAAATTTAATTTATAATTAATTCAATTTGAAATACACAAATAAATTGTAATTTACTTTGAAATTATACTTAAACAAATTAGAAACAAAGGTGGTACACGCTTTTATCAAAACATATTTTAGGATAGAAAAGATATTAATATAGTTTATTTTTTATATATTTTTTGTGATTTATTTATATTTTGTGACAAAGATTTATGTATTTTGTTTAATCCATTAAATTCCTTGTTGTGAGAGAGCTTATCTTTAATTTATAAAAATCCACGCCAGAAGCATCCTTCAAATCCTTTTTTGAAATATCCGAATTGAGTTATTCTTTTCAAGCTATTGATATTCTTTAAAATCCTTTTAAATACCTTTAAATCTTTTTATTTGTTCTCATACTTTTTATCGTCGTTTAAAAATCTTCGATTAAGGAAAATCTGATGTTTTAAAAGAACAATTATTTTATCTTGTGGCAAACATACTTCTAATTAGAGATGCATATCGATCATTTTTGGACAAAATCGAGATTTGCTTAAAACATAGTTAGATGGAACTGAAATATAATGGAGATCAAGAATTTGCAATGAAAAAAGTCGATCGAGACGAGACGATCATCTCGACTGAGTGATCGTTTGTCTCGATGTGATGAGTATGGTGTTCAAGGTTTTAATTTAATCTGACGAGATTTTTGAAAATTTTTTAAATGATCGACATGCAACACAACTTCTACTTCACTTTTGATTCTGGAAATTTTTACTTTTAAAAAATTAGCATGATTTGAAAGATCCTTGATTAGTAAATTCAGCATTGAGAGTTTGAAATTCTTTAAATTATGTTTGAATTGTCTATTGCAAAAATTACTATGAAGAGCAAAATCTCGAAATTTGTTATACAAGAAAAATATTTTTTTAGGCAAAACATCATTTCTTCGACATTCAATCAAAAAACTTTTCTGAAGGATATTGCCTCTTAATTTTTGGTTGATAACACACCATAATTTAACATTTTTGAAGGCTTCAGGACCATAAGCAACTTTGATCTGATTAAAAAACATCATCCAAAAAAAAAGGTGGTTAGAAATGACCTCCAATCCAAGTCAGCTAAATTGAAATTTAAGAATTTTAAAATAGATTAAAATCAAATTCAAAATCCCATTTAACGTCCAATAATTAAGTTAATTCAAATTTGGAAAAACACCACAAAATGCTCCTATTGCAATTCCTGAAAACAAAAAAATTTGTTTCTTTGCACAAAAATAAAAAAAAGGAAAGAAAAATGAGAAGGCAACCAACCAAATCCCCTTCGTTCTTTTTTTATTTCTTTCGTCTTTTTTATTTTTATTATTATCAAATCACAACATGAAAGCATGCACAATATTTACCAACTTTTCGGTGCTCACACAGCACCCTTATCAAGGCAAGAAACATTAGAGCAGGTAGGAAAAGCGACGAAAGAACGACGCCATCACCTCGACACCTGACAACCAAATGTGGGTCAAAAGGCAAATCCGTTATAAACAAACAAGAAATGAGAGAAAGTCAAGACCCATTAAAACTTATTGCTAAATGTAAGTAATTAATCATACTCGAATAACTTTTGTTTAATTTATCCAAATCAGTTTTTAAATTAATAGACAACTTATTTTGTTTTTTAATATAAAGCATTTCCATGAATTCTCTCTTTCTCTCATTACTTTCACTGTGTAAAATTTCAACATTATCCCAGTCAAAATTATGGTCAACATCAACAAACCCTCTCGGATGTCTAGCAAGAACGCTCTTATAACAACGTCCTAAATGAACATCACTTTTGTGTTCCTCCACCCTAGTATTAAGAAGTCTGACAGTCGTCCCACATAAGTCATCTTACAGATCTTGCAAGTGATCCTGTAAACAACACCACCTTTTTCAAATTTATCTAAAGGATCTTTACCAAAAGTTATTATTGAATCCATTTTGAATGGCATACGGAAAATAGTATGAATATTAAATTTTTTCAACATAATTTCGATAGTTTTCGAAATTTGACCAGAAAAAAGGAAGAACAAAAGTATTGAAAGAACTATATTCTCTCAATTCTTTCTGATTATCTGTAGATAAAATGTTGCTTTGTTTGTTTTTGATTTGTTGTATTCTAATTGTGATATGTTGCTCAATCAACTTTTGTGGGTAATGATTAGGAACAAGGATATTCCTAACAATATTCGAATTCTCTGAGTGAAATGAAATGTGGGACAAACCTAGAGCTCTGACAACTAAGTTTTTGATTACTGCAATTTTGTTTTGAAAAGGATGAGCCGAAAATAAATTTAAAATTCTACCTGAATATGTACTTTTCCTTTACCAATTGGTAATAATATTACCATCTTGACCCTTAATTACTTCTACGTCCAAAAAACTGATTCTATTATTGTTCTCTATTTCATGGGTGAACTGAAGTTTTGAATGAAAACTATTGAAAGCATCAAAAACTGCCTGTAACTTTGCTAGAGGAACACATAATAAGGTGTTATCAACATACCCAAAGTAAAAGGGAAAAACAAAATCCATCTTCTTGAAAGCAAAGACCTCCAAATCTTCCATAACTATTTCTGCTAAGATCGGAGAAATGACTGAACCTATGGGAGTACCGAATTTTTGCCTATAAAAAGATGCATTGACTATAAAATAAGTTGAATTCATAATGAAAACTATCCCTTTAATAAAATATTTTTGACCTAATCGAGTACGGGTTTTTATATTATCCCATCTATTTGAACTTTCCTGTTTAACCAATTCAAGGGGTCTACTTGGAAACATTGCAACAACATCCAAAGAAATCATTACATGGTCATCAGGAACAGTTTTTTGAATAATAATTTTTTGCAATTTCCAGCTATTTTTAATATTGTATTTGGAAGTTGTAATTGAGTCTTTAAGTATCAAATTAAAGTCTTGTTCTAGAAATTTCGTGGAAGTGTTAATAGTTGAAATAACCAATCTCAAAGGATAGCCATCTTTATGCACTGAGAAAACTGTTTGGCTGGATCAACAAAAATTTTGTTGGCTTAACAAAATAATTTTGTTGCTCTTCGTGCGACAAAACTATTTTGTTGAGCCAACAACATTTTTTTGTTAAAACCTTTTGTTGGCCAAACAAAACTGTTTTGTTGGCATAAGCAAATTTTTTTGTTGATTCAACGAAATTCTTTTGTCACCACAATACAATATTTTGTTGGTTTAACAAAATTTGTTGGTTAACCTAACCAGATACGTTTGTAAGGTCAACCATATTATTTTTTTTGTCTTAAATAAATTATTTTGCTGTCTTAACAAAATAATTTTGACGACGTAGCTAAATATTTTTTAGGTAAAAAACATACTTTTTGTACTATCAAAACCTGAATCAGTCGTAAAAACAACTATTCTGTAGCTAAAAGTCATTTAATAATTCATTGATTGGTAATTATTAATAATTCTGATTTCAAAGCAACTTATTATTTCGATAAATGACATTGCATACAAGAAGTTAATTTAAATAATTACATTCAGTGATAAAAATACCATAAATTACAGATGAATGAGTAAAGGTATGAAATACAAATATTAAATATATCGAATGAATAATCGGAATATCCTTATTTATTGTCCAGAATATCAAAATTAAAATATTATTACATTTCATATAGGCGTAATAATCCCTAGTAACAAACGATTGTCGTTTTACATCTAAAAGAAAACATGATGTTTTAACTGAGCGAAGATTTTCATACGACTAATAGAGCCATGTATTTGCATTGTTTACTTTATAGGCATTTACATGCGAAGAAAAAGATTCAATATCTAAGTACCTTACAATAAAATACGAATTTTGTTTTTCGTCAATTAAAATTACCACGATTTCACAAAGTTTCGGACTGATGACATCAATTAGGTCAGAGCAATTTATGACAATATTTTGCTGGTACTTTATACCCTTTATTTTAATCCAGGAGAAAGCGTGATACAAATTCAATAAAAGTGCCTGAAAGTCAGCAAAGTTCAGTAAATTTTTAACATTTCCTGTTACATCTCGACCGAACGAGATATCTTCAATAAATCCTCTGTTGTTTGTAAATCTATAAGCAAGTCCTAGCTGATGTCTCTTCACTAAAGTCGCAGGCAAATTTACCCGAGAAGTAGTCACATGAGCCGCTATTTTACCGAGAAAACATGAAATTTATTTAGTAAACAATTTTTATATATTTTCAATTGTTCTCATAATTAAGAATATTTCCTCTACTAAGAATTCCTTCATTAATCATTAAATCGTGAAACGCTATTAATTTAAGTTATTGTTAAGCACTAAAAACAGTAACTATTTTAAATTTTAAAATGAACAAAGTAAAACTAAATGAGTTAATTATGAACAATTTCAAATTAAACCCTAAGGATGAAACAATATTTAAAAAATTGTTGTAATTTTTTAATTAAAAAAAAATACCATTCTTTGATTTTATTACAGTTGCAAATAAAAGCTTAAGTTTCTTTATTTAAGGACAAGTAAGAGAAACAGTCACGCTTCAATTTGCTGAACTGAAGAATATCATTAAGAAAAACAACTTTTTTAATTATCATCGAATTAAAAATTGTAACAATTTTGAAATTATGATTGTTAAATTAGGCCGTTCAAAATTATTTTTTTAATTTTGTAGAATATATTATGTTCACTCATATGTTAAAATTACGCAATTACAATTTAAAGTCATAAAATTTAAACGTTTCAATTCGAATAGTTTAGCTTTTCTTCTACAGTCAAATATTATTAAATTTTAAGTAGTACCGTTTTTAAAATCTGGAACACAAAATTTTTCATATTTGAAGACTGACATTTACGAATTGATAACTTAGAAATTGTTCAATTTTAAAGGTTTAAATTTTTAATTGTCTAATTATGAAAATTTTACATCATTCAATTTGAAAAATTTTCAAGATAAAATTTTAGTTTTCGCACATTCTGATTTAAAATTGTGTAATGTAAACATTTTAAAAAATTTCTAAAAATATTAAGAATAATTTTTTCTATATGTAGCACTTCATACAAAAGAAAAATTATACCTACAGAAATCAATAGAAAAAAAAAGAATTATTCTATTCAGGTAACTCTTTGGAAAAAGGCAGCGACCTTTTTATTTTGTTTTAATTAATAGAAAATGGAGAGTTTGCCTTTCATTTTTTCTAACTTGAAAAAAAATAATTTTATTCTTGAACTATTTACAATATTTTAGCTACCATTAAATTATCCTCAAGTCAGGTAATAATTATTATAATATGTCTAACGTAATGGCAATCTTTATTCAAATTCAGAATGTAGTCGAGGATTTTTAATATTAAAATTTCATCAAAAATAAAATTTCCTTAACTTACGTATCAAATGAAACGCCAAATATAAAATTGTGGGTTCGCATCTGAAAAGTAGAAAAAAAATCTTTTCAGACTATTTCTGAAAAAAGTTTTTTCTCTCGATCTCTAGTAGCTTAATGGGAAAGCACCTGACCGGAAATCAGTAGTCTGTGGTTCGATTCCCAGCGGAGCGAAAGGAGAAGATCTTTTTTTCAGAAAAAAAAAATTATTTAAAATAATTTTTCTTTCATAGCTCCATCTAGTCTGAAAATACGTTAAATATTTTCTGTTATTTTCTAATGATAATACAGATTCCTTATAATATCTTCTGTTTTATTTTTTAATTTGATAATTCAAATTTTTGAAAATCCAAAAGAATGTTGCTATGAGTTCAAAAATTATTGCGAATATTTTATACGTACAGTGTTCACTAGTGGACAGCAATAAAAAATTAGCAATACGATAAAATAATTTTTACCTTATTTAGAATTTTTTAATGTGCGTAAAAAATGTTTTTTACATTCTGATCCTATAATGAGAAGGTATTGTAAAATTTGACCCCCCCCCCACCCCCCGTTTTTATCAAATGTCCACGTTTTAGGACCCCCTGAATCCTAAAAACGGGTTTTTACGAATGTGTCTGTCTGTTTGCCTGTCTGTAGATTTTTAGTTTGTTAGCACGATAACTTTCGAAAAAATTAACAGACTGGATTGGCCTTTGGTATACTTTTTCAGTGTCTTAAAATGTACGTCAAGTTCTTTAGCCAGCCATTTTGGTTTAAAATTCAAAAAGTGAGCACATTTTGAAAATTTTTGAGACCACTTTTTTCAAGATTTAAAAATTCTATGTACGAATATCAGTGGTGCTAAAGAAGACGAACGATTGACTTTTGTGAGTTTTTCTGATAAAAACAAATTACCGGAGTTATAGCATTTTCAAAATTTAAAAAAACAAACGAAAATGAACATTTTATGCCAAAAAACGAACGATATGAAAAAAAAGTCAAGAGTAGAAAAGCGTTGCTTTTTAAACACTCTACAATATTTTTATAACAAATGTTCGAATTTTTTGAAAAATCAAAAATTCAAATTTTGATCGCACAAAAAAAAGGAAAAAAAAAAATTCCATTTTGCGGTCAAACTATGCAAGACATGAAAAAAGATAAAGAAACAAAAATTGTGCATATATAAAAGATCTACCAATTTGTTCAATGTTTGATGGGATGCGTAGTTTTTGTTTTATTCGTAAAAAATAGCATTAAAAATAGAAAAATTAAATATTTGGAAAAACTGACGCAAGGTACGTAAAATATTAATAGACAAAAAATATGTTTTCAAAAAAGATTCACAAATTTGTTAGCAATCACTTTTTGATAGGATGAATAGCTTTGTTTGAATCGTAGAAAAAAAAAATTTTTTGAATAGAAGAATTAAATTTTTGGACAAACGACACAAGCTACGAAAAAAATGAATAGACAAAAGTTGCTCATACAAAAAGGAACTATAAAAATTTGTCATAAATAATTTTTTCAAACTAGCGTGGTTTTTGTTTTAATCGTAAAAATAGCATTAAAAATAAAGAAATTAAATTTTTGGAAAAATCACACAAGAGACGAAAAAAAATGTATAGACAAAAGTTGTTCAACCAAAAATGATCTATAAAATTGTTAAAAACTTTAATTATAAAAGTTTTCTTAGAGCCACGTAAAAAAATCAAATAAATATTTCTTTCAACGACTAATCAGATTTCAACGAATCTAGAACTTTGGAATCAAAGAAATGGTTTTCTTGAATATAAGAAATATTTGTTTGAATCGAGAAAATATAGCCAAGGAATGCATTCCTTCAAATCAACGAAAGATATGTGACTGGTTTAAATAAAAATTACTACTATTAAAGAATATTTTGTTGATGCTAAGAAATAAGATTCAAGTAAATTCATTTTCTTGGTTCCAAAAATTCTTTTTTTCAGTGTAACGCAGAATATCGCACGCTGAAGGTATCGTTCGGAATGGTCCTTATATACTAACCAAGAAAATTCTTACCGCTTGTGAGAAACGACCAGTGCCGGACCAAAAATTTTTGGTCGCCCGAGTTATATTTAATTTTTTTACTTGAGCCGGGATATTTTTGTGACATTCGTAATTGAAATGTTGTATAATAATTAGGGGAGACTAGAATATAATTACGGGCTTTAAATTAAATGCCCTATAAATTATAATGTGATTTTGATATGGTACATTTTTTAAGGTCAAGCTCATATTATCAGCAAACACGTGTTATTACTCAAATGCGGGTTTATTTAAACAATATGAAGATTATAGATTAAAAATTATACAATATAATTCTGGGTTTGAAGAAAATACCTTGAAATTAAAAGTCTGAACTTAGGAGAAATAAGTTTCAAAAATTTCTTATACTTGAACACTAAATTTATAAACGATTTCACAATTTGAAATTATTTGTTCAAAGTTCAGATCTTGGCAGAATAAAAGAAAAAAAAGCACAGTTTTAAAAAAAAAATCGATTATATTGGAGGGTTTATAAACCCAAGAAAATGTTAATATTTACACTTTTTTCCTAATATGACAGATAAAAGTTTGTTAACTTTAAACGAAAGTTTTTATTTAAATAAATCCTCTTACTTTTTATTTGTTGATCAAGAGGCGCAAAGATATCCCTCAACTTCTATTTTACGTAAATCTAAAATCATGTGACCTAATAATACTACTAATCGTATTTTATATACTTTTTATTTTGCCGAAGTACCGTTTCATTTCTGATTTATTAATTGTTTGGAAAAAAATTATTATTAAGAATGATAATAATAATTTCTCTAAAAAATATTAGTAAATTAGCTTATTTATTTATCTTATAATTGTTGGAAGCTGAAAAGTTATTTCGAAGTTTTAAAATGATTCAAGAATAATTTAAAACTTGAAAAGATTTCAATCAAATTTAAACAAAAAGTAAATTTTTGAAGATAGCGAACAAAACATTTAAAAGCTTTTCAAACGCTTTGACAGGTTTCAAGAAAATGAAAAGTTTCTTTAGTTTCCTAGAAAAAAGTAAAATAATCATAATTTTATAAAATTAATTTGGAAAAAAGAATGTTTTGAACATTTCAGAAGTCTTGCAAACTTGACACAAAAAAGAATCTGAAAGTATTTAAGGTAATGTTTTTGTTTTTGCAGATTTTTTTTTAATTTGAGAAGTTCGAAATATTTTAAAAGATATAGAATTTTCAAGGCTTGAAAATTTAAAAGGTAATATGCTTGAAGTGTTTAACATTCAAATAAAAATTTTTCATTAATTATGCTTTATAATCTAGAAACAGTGCAAAAATATAATGGTTCATTACACTGAAAATAATTTTAATTATGAAAGAAACTTATCATGCATATTTTTATCTGCAGTTCAAAAATATTTCTAGATATAATAGAATTGGGAAAATATATTGCGTTCATTTGAAGGTTCAGAACTTTAAATTACAAGAAAAGGTTTGTGGGTGATTGAAAACCAATCTATTTAGATTATTACATTTTCACAAATAGGAAAAAAAAACAATCCAAGAATTTTATAAATTTCTAAAATTGCTCATATTCAGTACAATTCTTCTAATCAAATTTTTTAAATTAAAAGATTTCTTTCAAAACATTGACGTGAAAATTATTTAGACTCAATTGAAAGAAATCAGAAAATATGCATAAACAAACCCTGCAGATTGAAAACGAATCATTTGTTTAGTGTCTCCTTTTAAAAAATGTTTAAATTAAGATCGATCAGAATTCTATTTTATCATGAATAATTTTATGCAAAATGAGCATGAAAAAGATTCAGAATTGAACTAGTTGTTAATTCGATCTCGAGTGTTTCCACTTTGTTTGTATTTATAATTATATGGTGCTCATTTCGCGAGCACTTTGCTTCCCGTTAGCAAATGTATTTGCTTCCTCATAGAGGAAGCATGAGTTATTTTTTTCAATAATAGACAAATCAAAGTCTTCATTTTGAACAATTTAAAAATATAAATGTACAAAAAATGCAAAACTACAAAATAATATAAAAAAATGTTAGCACAAAGGAAAATCAGACAAATCAAATTTTGTATTCGGAATGATAATTTTTCGAGCTGCAAAAGGGATGGGAAAAATTCTGTCGCACCTTTCCCAGCTTTATGATTTCTTTACAAACATTGTCAGAATTACTCTATTTGAAAACTTAGGATCAAAAAGTCTTTTCTATTCATGCGTCAACTTTAAATTATGTCGATGAAAAAAGTTTTCCTGTCTGAAACAGATGACTCAAATATTATAAATGAGCATAACTTCCTTAATCTTCAATAAAGTGTATTGATATTATAGATCAATCGATTTTCCTCGAATGAAGGAATATTTTCCGCTGTTGCATCAATTTTGAATTATGTTAGCAAAAAAAGTTTTACTATGAAAAATCGTGTTTTCAAATATTATGCATTACCATAGCTTCCTTACTCTTCAATAAAATGCATAAATGCTATGGGTCAATCGATTCGTCTTGAATTAACAAAACTTTTCTATTCTCGCATCAAGTTTAAATTATGACAATGTGAAATTTTTACTATAAAAAACGACTATAATAATATATAAATTACCATAACTTCCCTACTATTTAATAAAATTTAGTAATGTTGTAGTTCAATCGATTCGCCTCGAACCAAGGAATCTTTTATATTCTTGCATCAACTTTAAATTATGCTGAAGAAAAAAGTTTTACTATAAAAACCCGTATTTTCAGATAGTATGCATCACCATAGCTTCCCTACGCTTTGATAAAATATATTAATATTGTAGGTCAATCGATTTGTATCGAACCAAGGAATCTTTTATATTCTTGCATCAACTTTGAATTATGGTAATGAAAAAAGTTTTACTATAAAAAACCGATTTTCCAAATATATAAATTACCATAACTTCCCTACTCCTCCATTAAATGTATTAATATTATAGGTCAATCGATTCGTTTCGGACCAAGGAATCTTTTATATTCTTGCATCAACTTTAAATTATGTTGAAGAAAAAAGTTTTACTACAACAAACAGTATTTTCAGATAGTATGCATTATCATAACTTCCCTACGCTTTGATAAAATATATTTATATTATAGGTCAATTGATTTGTATCGAACCAAGGAATCTTTTATATTCTTGCATCAATTTTGAATTATGTTAATGAAAAAAGTTTTACTGTAAAAAAACGATTTTCAAAATATATAAATCACAATAAGTTTCATACTCTTTTATAAAATGTAATAATATTATAGGTCAATCGATTCGTTTCGAACCAAGGAATCTTTTACATTCTTGCATCAACTTTAAATTATGTTGAAGAAAAAAGTTTTCCTATAAAAAACCGATTTTCAAAATATATAAATTACCATAACTTCCCTACGCTTTGATAAAATAAATTAATATTATAGTTCAATCGATTTGTATCGAACCAAGGAATCTTTTATATTCTTGCATCAACTTTGAATTATGTTAATGAAAAAAGTTTTACTATCAAAAACCGATTTAAAAAATATATAAATTACCATAACTTCCCTACTCTCCAATAAAATGTA
>CAKNYM010052642.1:460256-508299 GCA_932195095.1 Andricus curvator | reverse complement strand
TTTTCAAAAATAGTTAAATTTTCAGATGGAAAAATTATTTTTTCCGCAAAAAATGTGATAGTTGATATTTAAAAAAAAAATATTTTACTTTCAAATCAGAAAGAGTTGAATTTAACGAAAAAATATAAATTTTCAACAAAATACTTGAATCCTCAACTGAAACAGATTAATTTTCAAGCAAACAGTTGCAGTTTTAACCAAAAATTTGCTTCTTTACGGAAAAAAAATTTTTTCAACAAAATACATAAATTTTTAACCAAAAGGATTCATTTTCTGTTGAAAAATAGAATTTTTAATAAAATACATGAATCTTCAACCAAATAATTGAATTTTTATTAAGAAAAGATAAATTTACAACCAAAAATGGAATAGTTGAATTTGCAGACAAAAAAAATAATTTTAAACCAAAAGGCATGTTTTCAACAAAAGAGAAAAATTTTCAACTAAAATAATTTTCTGAACAAAAAAATTTATTTTCTACCAAAAAACGAATTTTTAACAAAATACAAAATTTTTCATCTAATAGGTTAATTTTTAGCAACATGATAATTTTTCTACCAAATAGTTCAATTTTCAAACAAAAAAAGTTCAGTTTTTAACCCATAATGGAATAGTTAAATTTATATTCAAGAAATGAAATATTAATTTAAAAATAGAATATTTTACAAAACAGTTGAATCTTCTACCAAATTTTTGAAATTTCAAGCCAAAAAGACTAATTTTTGATAAAAACTTTGAATTTTCTACAAAAAAGTTAATATTTAAACAAAACGTTGAATTTTCAACCAAATCGTTAAATTTTGTTTAAGAAAAATTAAATTTAAACCAAAAAACGAATTTTCAACAAAAAAAAAGATAAATTCTCAACTAAATTCACGAAAATTTAACAACAAAAAAGAATTGTTTAGAAAGTAGTTTAACTTTCAATCAAAGAGTTTAATTTTTAATCTAAAAAAATGAATTTTCAACCAAAAATGTAATGGTTGATATTCCAACCAAAAAATATTTATATTTAAATCAGTTTTTTTTTAACCAAAATTTTTTATTTTTTACGGAAAAAAAGAATTTTTAACAAAATACATTAATTTTTAAACAGAAGGATTAATTTGCTGTTAAAAAATAGAATTTTTAATAAAATACACGATTTTTCAACCAAATAATTGAATTTTCAACTGAAAAATATAAATTTACAAACAAAAATGGAATAGTTGAATTTACAGACAAAAAAATAATTTTCAACCAAAAAACAAATTTTCAACAAAAGAGAAAATTTTTCAACTAAAATAATAAAATAAATGAATTTTTAAGAATGCAGTTCAACCTTTCAACAGATTAATTTTTAAATTAATTTTCTGCTAAAAGAGTAGTATTTTTAATAAAATACATGAGTTTCAACAAACAATTGAATTTTCAACTAAAAAAGAAAATTTCAACGAAAAATGGAATAGTTAAATTTTTAGTCAAAACAAAAAAAAATTAAATTAAAAAAACGAATTATTAACAAAATAGATAAATTGTCAACAAAGGAAATGAATTTTTAACTAAAATGATGAAGTTTCAAATGAAAAAATTAATTTTTTACATAGTAGCTCAGCTTTCGCCCAAATAGATGAGTTCCTACCAAATTGTTTTATTTTTGAGCCAAAAATTTAAATGTTGTACAAAACAGTTGGATTTTGAACCCGAAAATGTGAATTTTCAACAAAAGAGTTAATTTTTAACCCAAAACAGATTAATTTTTAACCAGACAGAATAACATAAATTTTTAACGTCTCTTCAGACTAGATGGAGCTATGAATGAAAAATTATTTTAAATAATTTTTTCTGAAAAAAGATCTTCTCCTTTCGCTCCGCTGGGAATCGAACCACAAAACTTTCGATTGCTGGTCGGGAAAGGAGAAGATCTTTTTTCAGAAAAAAATTAATTAAAATAATTTTTAATTCATAGCTCCATCTAGTCTGAAAAGACGTTAAAAATTTCTGTTATTCTCTGATGATAATACAGATTCCTTGAAAAAATTGATTTGTACCACCTTGGAAAATAATGCGTGTATTTTCTGAAAAAAGTTTCTTCTCTCGATCTCTCTAGTAGCTTAATGGGAAAGCCCCCGACCGGCAATCGGAAGTGCTGTGGTTCGATTCCCAGCGGAGCCAAAGGAGATGATCTTTTTTCAGAAAAAATTAATTAAAAAAAGAAAATTCGTAATTGCCTCACAGAATAGAAAAGTTGTTGACCTATCCCCCCACCAAATAATACTTTTTTTTTAAATAACGTCCTCTCAGCTATTTTAAAAAAAATTCACAACTGTTTTTGTATATAAATTAATATTATATTTTCGTCGAGATTGGGCTATCATCAGACACTGGAATTCTCTCTGCAGTATAATCCCGAATACTCCTGGAGGAGTTCTCAAGAACTCTGCGATTATACTTCAAAGCACGAGAAGAGCTGTAGAAACTTTCCTGAAACTCATGCATACTCTGGAATTTTCCTACAGAGCCAATTTATCCAACTCTGTGTTTTTAAAATAACTTTTTAAAAATAATTTAACTTCAAAGGTTCAGAATATTGAAAAATTCGTCAATTTTTAACGTTTAAAATGACAGTGATTTTTTTGGACAGAAATCAAATTTTTCCCATGTTCTCCATGCTTATATTCAGTTTGCTCAACATTCTTTACAAATTTGCGATTGACTCTGCCATAACAGCCTTATCATCTGCAAACGCTAACCCACGTACCCTCACTGTCCCGAGATCAACAAATAATCATAAATTCACAAAATAATAATCAATGAATAAACAAATAAATAAGGGGTCATTCACAAATTACGTAACTCAATGGTATAATAATAATGAATAATTTTGATGCCCATGTTCTTCATGCTTATATTCAGTTTTCTCAACATTCTTTACAAATCTGCGATTGACTCTGCCATAACAACCTTATCATCTGCGAACGCTAACCCACGTACCCTCACTGTCCCAAAATCCACAAATAATCATAAATGCACAAAATAATAATAAATGAATAAACAAATAAATAAGGGGTCATCCACAAATTATGTAACTCAATGGTATAATAATAATAAATAATTTTGAGGCCCATGTTCTTCATGCTTATATTCAGTTTGCTCAACATTCTTTACAAATCTGCGATTGACTTTGCCATAACAACCTCATCATCTGCGAAAGCTAACCCACGTACCCTCACTGTCCCAAAATCCACAATTAATCATAAATGAACAAAATAATAGTAAATGAATAAACAAATAATAAACAAAGAATAATTTATCTTTGTAGTTGAAAATGTAACTATTTGGTTGCAAATTTATACTTTTTGTTAGAAAAATAATCCTCTTGGTTGAAAATTTAACTATTTGGTTGAAAATTAGTTGATGCATTTTGTTGAAAATTCTTCTTTTCTTTTTTTAATTTTTCTTTTTAAATATTCTAAATCGTTTGCTTTCAACTTTTGTCAATTTTGAAAGTTATTAATTTTAGATATAAATAATCCAAATTGCTAGGTTTAAATGTTAAACGTAAAAAGTTGACAGATTTGTTTAATTCTTTGAAATCGTAGAATATCAAATTCAAAATAATAAAAAATTAAGAATATATTTGTAAAATTCAAGCCTAAAAAATGTGAATACCTTAGAAATAGGCATTGAAAAGTAAATTATCTGTTATTTTAAAACGTGCCTAATATTGAAAATTTCAAACCAATTTTGGAAAATAAAAGCATTTTTAATCAAAAGACTTAAAATTGTGCAATTTTAAAAATTGGGAAGAATAATTTCTTTTATTTTGAATGCTTACAATTCTAGAGTTCTGAATTTTCATGATAATTTTTGAATTTTCAATGATTCCTGTTGAAAATTACTACATTTTTAACGTTTTTTTATAGAATAATTCAATTTTGAAGCTGTTGTTTCTCAGGATGCATTTTATTAATAAAATAAACACACTGTATTTTTCTTTTTCTTACTCAAAATGATTATATTTATTGGTAATAGCACTAAAAAATTTCTTTATGGTACTACGGACAAATACAAACAATTTTTTTTTCATTTTCTCACCACTGGGCACGTCGATTGAAAATTTTCGAATTTTTCAAATTAAAAATTTTAAAAATTTTTCAAATATTTGTGTATGAAAAACATTTTTGCTTAAATTTTTTGTAAAGTTTATGGAAGTAAATAACCTTAGATGGAAAAGAAGAAAAAAATTTTTTTCGTCGAAATATAATATTTCAAAAACAGTAGAAAACTTACATTTTATTAATTTGTACATAAAGTTACAAAAAAAAATGTTTCACTATATTTTTATTCTGTAATTCTCTTTTTAGTAAACTAAGGAAACACGTATATATTTTTAAGGTTCAAACAAGATTTTTTCTATTTTTTACCGATCTCGATACATGAAACAATTTTACACAAGATCCGTAGAAAATAGGATTTTTTTTTAAATTTCTCGTTTGGGTAAAATGTATGGAAGTGAAGAAATAAATAGTAATAAATAAATTATTAAATAAATGAATTTTTCCGTCGAAATATAATATTTCAAAAAATGAAGAAATATGCAGTGTTGTGAATTTTTAACTAAAGTTGCCAAAAATTTGTTTGCAACTGAAAAATATGTACGTGTTTCCCTATTTCAGGGAAAAGTGCATAAAAAAAAAAAATTAACTTTAGGTACAAATTGCATTTTTCATCATTTTTTTAAATATTATATTTTGAAAAAAAAATTAATTTTACTTTTTTGCTGTCTGAGGTTATTTACTTTCATAAACTTAGCAAAAAAAAAAAAAATTCTATACACAAAAATTTAAAAAAATTAAACATTTGAAAATTTTTTATTGATTTGCCCAGAGGTGAAAAATTTTTTGAAAACTTTTGTTTGTTTGACTGTGTTCGTGATGCCACAAAGTCACTTTTCAGTTCTATTACCAATGACTCTAAACAAAAAGTAACTTGTTATCGTTATCGTTTCTTGATGCAAAAAGATCACTATAGTCACTTTTTAATATAATTCAAAACTGAAAACCCAAGGATTTCTGATATTTGTTTTATTTTTTTGTAATTCCTTTGAATTATTTTGAATCCCTTTGTATTCTTTTGAATTTTTTTAATCCCTTTGTATTCTTTTGAATTCCTTTAAATTCTCTTAAATTCTTTCGAATTCCTTTGAGTTCTTTTGAATTCCTTTGAATTCTCATGAATCCCTCTGCATTCTTTCGAATTTTCCCTGAATTTTATAAAATTTCTCCTGCAATTCACGTAATTCAATGGATCTTTTTTTAATTCACCCTGAAGACTTTTAAATTCACCTTAAACTCTTATAAATTTTACCAAATTCTTATTCAGTCATTCTATTCACTTCCATTTATCTAAATTCAAGGGAATTTTTTTGGATTCTACTCAATTCATTGATTTTTTTATTCTACCCTGAATTTTTTTCGACTCATTCCAAATTTATTGAATTCAATGAATTTTCAAATATTTTTTATTCGTTTTCAATACAATTGATTTATTAATAAATTCACTCGAAAATGGTTAATTTGTCCTTTTTTCAATTTACTTAAATTCTGTAGAATATTTTACATTTTCTTAAGTTTCCCTGTTTTTTTTAATTGACTTGAATTCTTCTAAATGCTCTTGCTTTTACTAAATTTATTGCATTTTTTTGTAGTTTATTTTAATTCACTCTGAAGTATTTAAAATTCGCCTTGAATTCTTAGGCGTTTAATCAAATTCTTTTTAATTTCATTGAATTTTTCTCAGTTCATTCCAAGTTTAATGAATTCAATAAATTATTTTATCAGTTCTGAGTTCTCTCTCTCTTCTGTTTAATTTGTTTATACTCTTTCCCTTTTACGTGTTTGTGAGTCTTTACATGTATTTTATGTCATTATTTAATAATAATAATAATTCAAGAAATCTGTATTATCATCAGAGAATAACAGAAAATTTAACGTTTTTTCAGACTAGATGGAGTTATGAAATGAAAATTATTTTAATTACTTTTTTTCTGAAAAAGATCTTCTCCTTTCGCTTCGCTGGGAATCGAACCACAGAACTTCCGATTGCCGTTCGGGTGCTTTCCAATTAAGCTACTAGAGAGATTGAGAAAAAAAAGCTTTTTTGAGAAAATACACGAATTATTTTGCTTGATGGGAAAGCACCCGACCGGCAATCGGAAGTTCTGTGGTTCGATTCCCAGCGGAGCGAAAGGAGATCTTTAAAAAAAAATGAATTAAAATCATTTTTAATTCATAGCTCCATCTAGTCTGAAAAGACGTTAAAAATTTCTGTTATTCTCTGATGATAATACAGATTCCTTGGAAAATTTGATTTACCACCTGCCAAAATAATGCGTGTATTTTCTGAAAAAAGTTTCTTCTATCGATCTCTCTAGTAGCTCAATGGGAAATCACCCGACCGGCAATCGGAAGTTCTGTGGTTCGATTCCCAGCGGAGCGAAAGGAGAAGATATTTTTTCAGAAAAAAATAAAATAAAATAATAATAAAATTATCAATAGTCAATTATTGATAATAATAATTATTATTTTTTATTCTATTACATGTATTTTTACAAACAAGTTCCATCGAATTCTTCTCATTTCACTCAAATTTCTCTAAATACACTCGAATTTTATCATTCATCGGGTTTTTTCTTCAATTCACCTAAATTCTATTCAATTCGCGTCGGATTCTGTTCGCACTCATTTTACAAAATTCTATGAAAATTTTTTAAATCATTTTCGAGTTCTCTCTGCTCTTTATTTTGTTTATACTCTTTCCCTTTTACGGGTTTGTGAGTCTTTACATGTATTTTATGTCATTATTTAATAATAATAATTCAAGGAATCTGTATTATCATCAGAGGATAACAGAAGTTTTTAACGTCTTTCCAGACTAGATGGAGTTATGAAGTAAAAATTATGTTAATTAATTTTTTTCTGAAAAAAGATCTCCTTTCGCTCCGCTGGGAATCGAACCACAGAACTTCCGATTGCCGGTCAGGTGCTTTCCCATTAGGCTACTAGAGAGATCAAGAAAAAAAACTTTCTTCGCTTTAATTTTGCTTAATAGGAAAGCAGCCGACCGGCAGTCGAAAGTTCTGTGGATCGATTCCCAGCGGAGCCAAAGGAGATTCTTTTTCAGGAAAAAATTGATTAAATAATTTTTAATTTGTAACTCCATCTAGTCTGAAAAGATGTTACAATTTATGTTATTCTCTGATGATAATACAGATTCCTTGAAAATTTTGATTTACCACCTGGAAAAATAATGCGTGTATTTTCTGAAAAAAGTTTCTTCTCTCGACGTCTCTAGTAGCTTAATGGGAAAGCAACCGACCGGCAATCGGATGTTCTGTGGTTCGATTCCCAGCAGAGCGAAAGGAGAAGATATTTTTCAGAAAAAAATTATTTAAAATAATAATTATAAAATAAATAATAAAATTATCAAAATTCAATTAATCCATCGAATTCTTCTCATTTCACGTATTTCTATAAATTCACTTGAATTTTATCATTCATCGGGTTTTTTCTTCAGTTCAGCTAAATTCTATGCAATTCTCATGGGATTCTGTTCGCACTCATTTTACACAATTCTATGAAATTTTTTTTTTTTATTTTAAAAATGTATTCAATTAAATTCTATCAAATTCTTATGAATTTCACCAAAGTCTCTTGAATTTCCTTGAATTCTTTTAAAACTTTAACTTATTTGAATTCATTTGGAATTCACTCTAAATTATTATTAATTTATCCTGAATTTTTAAATGTTTTCTGAAGTTTTTTGAATCTTCTTGTCTTTTTTTACTCTCGATGAATTTTTTGTGAATTCACCTTGAAGTCTCTTAAATTCGCCTTGAATTCTGAGGCATTTCATCAAATTATTTTGAATTCCATTTAATTCTTCTCAATTCATTTTAAATTTAATGAATTCAATGAATTTTTATCATGTTTAAATTGTTTTCAATTTACTTTTACTGTTACTCTTGATGAACAAATAAAAAAATCCCTTTTTCAGTTTTTATACACAACTCTGGAAAAGTATTCCAAATGAAAAAAAAAATTATAAGATACTAAATCACTGCAATAAAGTGGAAACTTTAAAGAAAAGGAAATAAATCCGGAAAACTTGGAAGGGTTTCCATCCAGCTTCAAATTGTGGATCCAATTGTGATATTCGTGTTTGAAATCCAAGGTGAAAAAGTGATGAAAAAAATGTGCAAGTCAAACTGAAATTTGGAATTTCTATAGTGAAATAAACTAAAAATGAATGAACCAGATCCTTGTCTACCCTTGATTTTACCACCAAGGTATCGTCTTCGAGACCTCATCCTGGGGGACTATGCCTTTAATGATGATGGAGAACGGTAAGTCCTATATGTCATTAAAATCGTATTTTTATTAGTACTTATTAGTAAAAACCAATAAAGGATATCAGATTTGTAACAAAACATTATTTATTGCATTTGGGTATAAGTATTAACTTTTAATCTTTTTTGGCCATAAAAATATAAGGGTGGAGTCGAGAGATCATGGGAAAATTGACCTCTCATCAATGATGAAAAAAAGCTCATTTCCACTTCATTAAATTTGATTCGTTTTGATGATTTATATTTGTCTTTATCATTTCTTTGTTTGAAGGATAATTTGGCGCAAAATTCATAATTTGACCCCTGACCTTTGACCTTTGACCCCTGACCTTTAACCCCCAGACTATTGATATCTGCCTATGATCCCGTAACTTTGACCTCTGATCGGTGATCTTTGACCCTTAGGCCCTCACTTTTGAAATCTGAACTATGACCACTGAACTTTGATCCTTGACCTTTGATACTTTTTTTTAACTCCTGACCTGTCACCTCGGTAAAATATTTTAAGATTTCAAGTCGAAATATATTTGTCTTTATAATTTTTTGTTTGAAGGATAAATTGACGCAAAATTCAGAATTTGACTTTTGAACTTTGACCCCTGACCTTTGACCTTTGACCCCAGAATATTGATATCTGGCTACGATCCCCTAACTTTGAGCTCTGATCAGTGATCTTTGACCCTTAAGCCCTCACTTTTGAAATATGAACTATGACCCCTGAACTTTGATCCTTGACCTTTGATATTTTTTTTTAACTCCTGACCATTCACCTCGGTAAAATTTTTTAAGATTTCAAGTCAAAATATATTGTATTTTCAATAAAATAGTTGAATTTTCAAACAATAAATATTAATTTTCTACTAAAGACGATGAATTTTCAACGAAATAGTTGATTTTTCAAGGTAAAAAGTACAATGCTTTAGAAAATAGTCGACTTTTAAACCCGAAAAGATTATACGAATCTTCCAGCCAAAAAGAAAAAATTTTTTAAAGAAGGGAGTTGAATATTTAACCAAAATCTTTCATAAAAATTATATATAAATTTTCTATCCAAAGCATTGAAATGTTCAAAATAATAATTAGATTTTCAATATATTAGACAAATTTGTAAATCTATAGTTGAACTTTCTACCTGCAAAGATGAATTTGTAAGCGAATATTAAAATTTTTAGCAAAAAAAGTTGTCAACAAAACAATTGCTAATTTTCAACCTACAAACATGAATTTTCAACTAAATGCTATAATTCCTAAACAAAAGCTTCAACCAAATATAGTTGCGTTTTAAACCAAATAGTTGAATTTTCAAGCCAAAAAAAACGAATTTTTTAGAAGACAGTTGAATTTTCAATCCAAAAGGACGAATTCTCTGTCCAAAAAGACAAATGTTCAACAAAATAGAATTGAGCAAACAAATAATTAAATTTTTAGCAAAATGAGTGAATTTTCAACAAAATAATTTAATTTTGAGCTAAAATAATGAATCTTTCAAAAACGTGAATTTTCTTAAAAGAACTTCAACCTTCAACCAAGTTGTTGAATTTTCAACCAAAAAAAAAGATTAAAAATTTTAAATTAAAAATTGTTAAATTCGATAAAAAAATACTAATTATCTACAAAATAGTTAAATCCTCCACCAAAACAGATTAATTTCCAAAAAAAAAAAAAAAAAAAGAATTTTCAACCAAAGAATTCAATTTTCAACCAGGAATAATTTTTAGTCAAGAGAGAAAAATTTGCAAACGAATTCTTGAATTTTGAAACCAAAAAGGTGAATGCTCTAGAAAACAGTTAAATTTTCAAGTTGAAAATATGAATTTTCACCCGAAAAAAATAATTTTTTTAACATAATGGTTTAATTTTGAAGCCAAAAAGACGAATTTGTTTATCAAACATATGAAAAGTGGAATAGTTAAATTTTTAGTTCAAAAAATTTTCTAGCGAAATGGATAAATTTACACCAAAATACATCAATTTTCACCAACATTGTGGAATTTTGGAATAAAAACCAGAAATGTTAAACCAAAATGGAAAAGTTGAATTTTCATTTAAAAAAATTTATTATTAACTAAAATTAATAAATTTTTAACAAAAAATATAAAAAATATTATATTTCAGCGAAAAAATATTTTTATTTTTATTAAAAAACAGATAAATTCAAACAAAAAATATGATTAAAACAATTCAATTTTTAACCAAACAGATACATTAGGACCCAAAAGTGATAAAATTTCTAGCAAAGGAGAAAAATTTTCATACCAAGAGGGTGAATTTTTAACAAAAGAATTGAATGTTCAATCAGGAATGATTTTTTCCATCGAGAGAGAAAAGAAATTGCAACCGAATTCTTGAATTTAAAACCCACAAATATAAATTTTCAAATAAAAAATTATTTTTCAACCAAAAAAATGAATTTTCAATCAGGAATGATTTTTCAATCAGGAATGATTTTTCTATCAAGAAAGAAAAGAAATTGCAAACAAATTCTTAAATTTTCAACCAAAAAATATGAATTTTAACTAAAAAGTTAATTTTGACCCAAAGTTTTAAATTAAAAATTATTGATTTTCAACCAGAAATGTAATAGTCATATTTGCAGTTTGAAGAATTGATAAAAATAAATTTTCAACGAAATAGTAACATTTTTAAACAAAGAGATCGATCTCTAACCAATAAAATCATTTTTAAACAAATAATTAAAATTTTAACCAATTGGTTGAATTTTCAATCAAAAAGATTAATTTTCTACCAAAAAAACTAATTTAAAAGAAAACAGATTTAACCAAATTATTGAATTTTCAAATAAAGACGAGCAATTTTCAACCGATAATGGATTACATAATTTTTCAGCTAAAATATTTATTTTCAATAAAAAAAAGGAATTTTCAACAGAATAGTTAAAATTTCTATCAAAGAGGCGGATCTTTGACTAAAAAAATTAATTTCAACCAAAGTAGTTCAACTTTCAACCATGACTTTCAATTTTAAATTGGAGGGTATATAAAATAATTAAATCTTTAACCAAATAATAAAATTATGAACCTAAAAGGTTGAATTGTCAACCAAAAATATAATTGTAGACTTTACAACCAACCAGAATTAACTTTCGACCAGAAATAGATTTTTCAACAAAGACACAAAATTTCTACCAAAACAGATGAATCTTGTACTTAGATTTTGATTCTTCAACCCAAGATAAATTTTAAATAAAAAATGTAATAGTTGATATTTCAAAGAAAAAATATTATAATTTTTAATAAAAAACAGTCCAATTAAACCAAATAGTTTAATTTTCAACTAAAAAAGATTCAATAAAAAAATTCATTTTTTATGAATGAGTTCAACATTCAACAAAGTAGATGAATTTAAAATGTAATTTTTTATCAAAAACAGTTGCATTCGACTAAACAGTTCAAGTTTCAACTGAAAAGGATAAATTTTCAACAAAAAATGAAATAGTTAAATTTTCAGTTCTAAAAACTAATTTTTAATCTTAAAAAACGATTTTTCAACAACATAGTTACAGTTGCAACCAAAAAAGATAAATTCTCAATAAAAAATGTAATGGTTGATATTTTGTCGAAAAAATATTTTAATTTTTAATTAAAAACAGTTGAATTCAACCAAATAGTTTGGCTTTCAAATAAAAAGGATAAATTTTAAACCCGAAATTTAACAATTCACAACAACAAAAAAACGATTTTTCAACCAAATAGTTAAAGCTTCAACGAATAAAATGAATGTTTAACCAAGTATTTAAACTTTTAACCAAGTACTGGAATTTTCAACCAAAAAGGATTAATTGTCCATTAAAAATTTAATAGATGAGCTTTTAACTAAAAACGATCATTTTTTGAACAAAAAGTAGAATAATTAAATTTGTAGTTAAAAAAATTAATTAAAAAAAAAGAATTTGCAACAAAAAAGTTAAATCGTCAACCAAATAGTAGAACTTTTAACCAAAAGTGAAGAATTTCGAATAAGAAATATAATAGTAGACTTTTTAATTAAGAAGAATCAACTTCCATCTTTCACTAATTTTCATTTAATGAAGTTTTTGAACGGCCCCATACCAAATCACAAAATATAATTTGTTTTCAATTTCCTGATGTTGAAAATAACGAAACCTCATTATTTCGTTTGATGACAGAGATAACGATGCTTGCTCTGTGGAGCCTGCTTATCTCACTATTCTCCTCTGGTGTGAACTGGATAATTGGAATGGTTCAGGTATAAGCTTTTCTCATAATTGTCTAATAAAAAAAAGTTTTATGAACTATTGTCACATATTCTAAGAATAATATATTTAGCCTCTCCATATTCAGCGAAAGCTTCATGGAAAGTCTACCATGTTGATGCAAATTACCCTTTTTATCATAATATCAATTTGTTCACTTCCAGTTGAAAAAAGTGCCAGAAGAGAGACTTTGAAACCCCCAAAATTCAGTATTTTATTATTCTGAAAGCACAATTGATGCTGGAAATATTTTTTAAAAATTTAGAACTGTAGCAGTTTTGCGGGTTGTGATTATCGTCGCCGTCGCGCTGCCTCTCCGGATTTTGACCGTTAAGGCCGTTAGGGTGATGCGGAGTGAGAACACAGCTTGTAGATCTAAATTATATATATCTATATTTTTTTGATCTATTTATCAACGTTACATGAAAAGAAACAATCCTCTCTTTTAAACCGAGATTACAAATATCGAGATTGAGTTTTCATGGAATATAAAAGGTCGGATATATATCTACATTTTAATCTATTTATTATGGCCAACGGCCATGCCACGCTGAAAAAACCAGTTCTCGTCAGATCACTGAAGTTAAGCAGCGTTGGGCGCGGTTAGTACTTGGATGGGTGACCATTCGAGAATACTGTGTGCTGTTGGCATATTATGGGTGTGGTGAGCCCAAACTTGTAGTTATTTATAACTGTAAGAAAACTATCCACCTAGAAACACTACCCGAATCGGGTAGTGTCACGCCTACCCTGAAAGGGAAATGGCTTAATGGTATATTACTACTACTATTATCGTATATAAGCCAACGGCGATATCACGCTGAAAACACCAGTTCTCGTAAGATCACTGAAGTTAAGCATTGTTGGGCGCGGTTAGTACTTGGATGGGTGACCGTTCAGGAATATTGCGTGCTGTTGGCCCGTCGTGGGTGTGGTGGGCCCACATTGGTAGTAAATATCCACCTAGAAACACTACCGGAATCGGGTAGTGAGGCAATGAACTTTCGAGTTCGAACTGCTAATCTATGTATGTATGTATTATCGTATATAGAAAGGAATGTTAGCGAGCTAACGGATGGGCGAGATGACCTACTAGAAGACTGGTGGATATTATTTTTTTGTTGTTGTTGAGAGCCGACCAGAGGACTGGTGGATGCTTAGGGAACTGTGTGGTGGAGGGGAGGTGATACCCCTACTTGGCGCGTCCCCGGGTGGCGGATAGGGGAATGCTCGCTGGAAACAGAGGGTAGGGCTGAAATAAAATAGGCCCCGCGGACCAAACACACATGATCGGTGCCGACTGTGACCCACTGGGAGTGCTTCGAAGCGGAAACGGGGATGAAGCTGCTGTGAGCTTGCTCTGCCGAGGTGTAAGTTGCAGTTGGTCATCAGGAATCCAGCCCCTTCGGGCCCTGATCAGGAAGTGCGTGGTGGCTGCAGAGGTCGGAATCTGCAGTGCTCCGGGCGAGTCCGGTCCGTCCGTGTATTCCGGGACCGGTTAAACGAAGGCTGGGCCCCAGGGAACTGGGGTAGGACTACGGTTCGAGGGTATACCCGTTCCCAGTTATTTCGGCCCGCTCCTCCACGCACGAAGCGCTGGATAAACACATATGGCTACTACACAATCACAACTGAAAAAAATAAGCAATGAAGTCAATGAAACTGAAAGTGCTATGGACACGGACATAGTGCACAATAGAGAAGCGAATAAGGAGATAATGGTCTCTTCTAAACTGAGTACAGGTACTGAGGAACAATCGTATCAAGTAACAAGCTTGGAAGATTTGGAAAACTCGGAAGAAAATCATTTCAAAGCATTGCAGGATGCAATTAGACAGGCGCAGTCGAATGGCAAAAAAGTCGTTAATACTACGAAGGGAATCAAAGACAGCGTCCAGAACGCGATAGATATCATCATGAACATGGAAGCCATTCGAGTGAGAATCAAGGGCATCAAAATTCGGCATTCGCAAAGCTCTGAAAAGAGCATAGAGAATCAGGAATGCAATTCCAATACGTTGACTGAACAACGAGAAAAGCGTAAAAGGGTGGAAAATACTCCCAGACCCACAAGCAGCCCTCTACCCAACCTAGAAAAAAATTGTAGGGTGAAACGGGTAAGACCTGGACAAAGGTGGTCGGAAAAAAAAACAACGGGTGAGAAGGAACCTGAGATTTCCGAAGGAAGCCACACAAAGCAAATGGATGAGGTCAGGAGAACTCGAAAAAAGATACGTACTCGCTCGGAGGCCATACTTATTAACCCCTCCGAGGGAAAAAAGTATGCTGATGTTCTTAAAGACATCAGGTCACAGGTCAAACCGTCCGAGATGGGAATTAAAGTCCCGGCAATCAGAAAAACGAGGAAAGGTGGTGTACTCGTTGAGCTGAGTGCAAAAACTGAGGATAAGGCCAAGTTCAGCGAGGCTCTGCAGGCTGCAGTAGGAGAAAAAGGAAGTGTCCGATTATTGGTTCCCCAAGCTTTGGTGGAAATCCGGGATTTGGATGCTACCACAGAAAAGGAAGAAGTCAGAGAAGCACTAGAGACTTTGGTAGGAACAAACATGGGAGAAAACCTGAAGATTAACCTATCGCGGCCGAATCGTTGGGGTAATGTCATGGGATTTGTTGAACTGGAAGAGACCTTTGCCAAAAAGCTGGATGAGGTGAGCCACATCAAGATAGGATGGGTGAGTTGCCGAATCAGAAGAAGAGAGATGCTCCTACGTTGCTTCCGATGCCATGGTTACGGCCATATGGCTGCAGGATGTCAGGTCACTGATAGATCAGGTTCGTGCTGGAAGTGCGGTGATGAAAATCATCAAACAAACGAATGCACAGCCAGACCGAAGTGCTACCTATGCGCAGAGGCAAATCCGGACCAGAACGTTGACCACATAATGGGGTCATCAACTTGTGCGGTATTTCTGGACGCTAAGAAGAACAGGAACTCACGATGGCGGTAGTAATTCAAGGAAATCTACAGCGCAGCAGACTAGCCCAAGACTTGCTCAGACACCGGGCAAATGAGTTGAAGGCTGATCTGCTGCTGCTCTGTGAGCAGTATACAAACCTGCAGACGCACGGATGGTACACAAACTAAACAGGCACAGCGGCGATTTGGGTGAGGAACACTATGGAGTGTCTGGTAACGGACTAGGCAAGGGGCGAAGGATTTGTGTGGGTGAAAAGCCCAGATGCAACTTACTTCAGTTGCTTCTTCTCCCCGAATACAGAAATTGGTATTTTTCATCGTGACCTGGATGCTCTAGAGGACGCAATAAGGAGTCCTGAAGGAGACGTAATCGTCGGTGGGGACTTTAATGCCAAATCCCATCAATGGGGTATGAACTGGTCTGATACACGTGGTAATTCAGTTGCAGACATGATAGCTGGACTCGACCTGACAATCCTCAACACGGGCAGTGTACCAACGTTCAGGAGGAGTGGTAACAGAGGCACGATACCTGATATCACCTTCGCGACCCCTGGAATAACACCCAGGATTCAAGACTGGCACGTTACGGAGGAGTACACCGGCAGTGACCACCAACACATCGGCTTTAAGGTGGCAAAAAGGAAACAACTGCATAAAACAAGCGGAAAACAGAGGATCCAGAAGGGCTGGAATGCTAACAAACTTGTTGTGGAGAAGCTTCTGCATACGCTGAATCAAGAAGATGTGCTCCGTAATAATGATGTCTCAGAGGCAGAAACAAGTGCGACGATGAGCAAGAAGGCCATGAAATTGGTAGAAAGAACGATGCGCCTTATAACTAAAGCCTGCGATGCATCGATGCCCAGGAAGGCAAGTAACCAGAGAAGAGCGCCCACGTACTGGTGGACAGAGGAGATTGCCATCCTAAGAAGGGAATGCCTACGTTTAAGGCGAAGATCCCTCAGAGCTAGACGTAGAGCAGCTGACCAGCTGAAAAACACGGAGTATAAAGCAGCGAAGAAAAAGCTTAACGGTGCTATTCGTAAGAGCAAACTGCGCTGCTGGAAAATCCTGTGTGATGCTGTTAACGAAGATACTTGGGGGAAAGGCTACGAAATAATTTCTGGTCGATTGGGAAACCGAGCACCGGTAGGACTCAAAGACCCAGAGATGATAGAAGAAATAGCCAACGCACTCTTCCCAACTCATCCGGAAAGAGGAAACAAGGAATATATGCCTGAAGAGGCCCCACCTTTTACTATTGAGGAGCTCTATGAGGCTGTTAATGGACTTAAAAATAGGACAGCACCTGGACCCGATGTCATACCATCAGAGGTTATTGTGGCAGTAGCAAAGGGACGTCCAAATCTGTTGCTAGACATGTACAATGCCTGCCTGCGGGCGGGAATGCGTCTTATTAACGTTTGACGTTAAAAACGCATTCAACATGGTGAGATGGACTGACATCGTGGAGGCCCTGGAGAAACGCTTCAAGGCCCCTGGGTACCTTAGGAGAGTGGTAGACGACTACCTGTGCAACAGGGAATTACACTACGTTACTACTGAAGGTGCCAGACGCAAGAAGATCACTGCTGGTGTTGCACAGGGATTTGCCTTAGGCCCGGATTTGTGGAATGTGGTATATGACGAGGTCCTTACCATGGATCTGCCGGACCACACAACACTGGAAGGCTTCGCCGATGACTTAGCTGCAGCTATAGTAGTTAAAAACGAAGAACAGGTGAAAAACAGGGTTACTCTTGTTGCGACTAAGGTAAGAAATTCGATGGAAGACCACGGCCTACAATTAGTGTGCCAAAAAACGGAAATGGTCATCCTTACGAGGAAAAGAAACTCCCCTGATCCATTCCAAGTCGAAATTTGTGGGGCTGAGGTAAAAGCAGCCAAATGGTTGAGGTACCTTGGAATCAGAATAGACAAAAAAATGAGATTTTGGGGACAGATCAAGGCTGCTTCAGAGAAGGCAGACAACATGATGGGGGCACTTTCTCGATTGATGCCCAACATAGCTGGCACGAAGAGCTGTAAAAGGCGAACAATGTTTGGTGTAATCCACTCTATCCTGCTCTACGGAGCGGAAGTATGGGCGGACGCACTAGCCATTGAATCGTACCGAAATAAGATGGCAGCGATACAAAAAAGAGGTGCCTTACGGGTCTCATGTGCGTATAGCACTGTCTCGGAAGCGGCAGCCTTAGTTATCGCATCAATCCCACCCATAGACCTCTTAGCCTCAGAACGGAAGAGAGTCTATGAACGAAGAAGAGTGGAAGATCACTCTGATGGAACAGAAGAGGAAGAGAAAGAGCATACCCTCACAAAGTGGAACCAGCGATAAGTAGCGGAGAAAAGTGGAAAGTGGAACAAGCGTCACATACAGGATGTAACAACATGGCTCAAACAAGGTCACGGTGAGGTAAACTTCTATCTTACCCAGTTCCTAAGTGGACACGGAATGTTCTATAAATATCTGTATAGAATGAAGAAAAAGGACGCACCGGCATGTATTTACTGTACGGGAAATGTAGATGATGATGCTGAACATAACTTTTTTAGATGTGATGGATGGGCTGAGAGTAGGGAAGCAGTCCAAGAGGAGCTGGGCCAAAACATCACGCCAGAAAACGTTGTTGATCTGATGCTTTACTCAGAGCAAAATTGTAATACCGTCGCAAGATACTGCGAAACAGTTATCCGTACAAAGAAGAGAGAAGAAGCGCAAGCCTCATAAGGAAATGTATATTTGTTCATTGTTTTCTTTTTGTCTGCAGGACAAGAGATTACTCTACAGGGTCGAAGGCCGGCGAGCCCGAGACGAGACATTTGTCCCTTCTGCCAAAGACGACGCGTAACCCTGTAGGGGGAGAACAAAATGCATGAAGAGTCCAAGCTGGAAATGATGGTGGCACCGAAGTACGGTGAGTTGGCTTCCGGGAGCATGGCTTGGCGGGAGTAGGAGTTGAGGTTTAGTGTGTAGGTGCCGTTTGGTAAGTCCCACACTCACCTTCGTTCCTTGTGGGCTGCGCGCCCCTGTGTGCATCTCACGTGTGTATATAAATATATACACGTGAGATGTATATATTGGGCTCGCGGTTCCCAAGGTTCGGATGTGGTTAGTGCATGAGCATTCGCCGTTTTTACTTCTTTAAAAAAAAAAAAATACTTGGATGTTGTTTGCAGCCGGGAACCCGGCGCTAGTCTGCCGTGTTGCTCTCGTGCGCTGGCTTTTATGGACTCCTTCCCACCTCAGCGAGTGCTGGATGGAGGTGGAAGGCTCCGCGGCGGGGACCGACGGTCGATCCCATTGGCCGCTTCGACTCACGTGGCTTCTCGCCTCGACTGAGTGGGGATCGCTGAACGCGTTAAGCGATGACTGACCGTCTTTCCACATGCTTTTCCGTGACTAATGGCATTACTTAGTGCTAGAATCGGCTGTGTCACTGTGCAATAAGTTGTGAAAAAGTGTGAAAATTGTTGAAAAAATAGTGAAAGTTTGAAATAGTTGATCGAGTAAATAAATGCATTTTCAACAAATGGTTGAATTTTTAACAAAAAATGGTCTATCTCTAACCAATTAGTTGATTTTTCAACCAAGAAAGAAAATATGTATTTCTAATCAAAAGGATGAATTTTAAACAACGATGATTAATTTTCAACAAAAAAAGACGAATCTTCAACGAAAAACATAAACTTTTTATCAAATAGTTGAATTTGCATCTAAAAAAGATATCTATTTCTTAGACAAGTAAAATTTGAAAGAGAACAATATTTCGAATGGAATGAAGAGGAATTGAACTTGTATAATTTCTGAATAAAAGCGTTTAAAATTGGATGATTTTGAATTAAAAACAAATTTAAAACAGAAGCTTTCACAATTCAAAACCTTTAAAATAAAATTGTCAACTTTAGCCTATTTCATTAAGAAGATGTTGAAATTGAAAACTAAATTTAATATTCCAAAGTAAAAGCTTCTAAAATAATATAAATCTGAATTTTTATTAAATTGAACAAATAATGATTTAACGTAAAAATAGATTAGACAAACTTTGCAATAAACACAAAATAATTCACCTTTATTTTCATCGTTCAAAATGGAAAAATTTTCAATTGTAAACCTTTAAAATTGAATTATTCTAAAAAAAAGTTCAAAATAAAAAGTAATTTTAAATGAGGAATATTAAAAAATAAGAAAATGTATACTTCAGAAAGTTGAAGCTTAAATCCGAATTCATTTAAGAATAAAAAAAAATTTAGTTTGCCAAGATTTTTTATATTAAAACTTTTTTGTACTCAACCTTTACAAATTTCTATTACTTTAAGTAAATGTAAACTTTTAGAAATTAACAATTTTCGAATCGTCAATTATACTTTTCGAAATTCAACCAAATTAATTTTAGTCAGTTTCAAATTAATTAAGTTTAGATTTCAATATTCTAAATAGTTTGGTTTCAGTTTTAAACGCACAAAACTTTCTTGTTTTTGAAATTCTTAAAAATCGTAGAGTATCAAAATAGTAAACTTGACAGATAATAATTTTTTTAATTCAAGCCTTGAAAATGAGCAGATTTTAGAACCATTGAATATTGAAGTTTTTTTATTTAATAAATGTTCAAAAAAGTTTGAAATTTCAAACTCATTAAAAAAAACACAATTTCTCTATGAGACAATTGAATGATTTTTTTAACTTTGAATGTTTTTAATTTTAGAATTGCGAATTTTTATGGTAAACGCTAAATTTTCAATTTTTCCCTGTCATAAGTTTAAATTTTGCGATTGAAATTGAAATCGTTGAATTTCGAAAAGTACAATTGACAATTTGAAAATTGTTAATTTCTTCACGATTAACTTCAGTCAAAGTAATAGAAATTTGTAAGGATTTGAGTACAAAATTGTTTTAATATCACAATAATTCGTGAATAAATATTTATTTGTTTTGGACCCAGTTCAGATTCTCATTTAATATTACTTTCTATTTGGCAAGTTTTTTCAAAATAACTCAATTTTAAAGGTTTATAATTGAAATTTTTCAACGGTGAAAATAAGGGTGAATTTATTTTTTTATTTTATAAAAATTTATCTAATAAATTTTTATGGTAAATCATAATTTTTTTAATTTCATAAAAATTTAGATTTCTAGAATTTTAGAAGGTTTTAATTAAAAATATTCCATTCACTTTTCAATTTCTCAAATTGTCAAATTTTAATCTTTTCGAATTTAAATTTATTAAAATCCAAAAGTTTCAACTTTTAAATTATTCAATTTTGAACGTTTTTAATTAGAAATCGTATTATTTTCATTCCACTGAATTCTAAATGATCTATTTTTGAAAATTCTATTCGGAAAATATTTCTTTTTTAACGTTTTGAAATTGTCCTCTTTTGAAATTTTAGTCTGTAATCATGATAAATCTTCAAACAAAAAAATTTTCAACGAGAGTTTAGTTTTCAGGCAAATAGTTGAAATTTTGAACAAAAAGTTTAAATTAGTAAGCACATAAATAGTTAAATTATTAACTAAAAAAATTAATTTCTTTTAAAATGGATTATTCTCCAACCAAAAGGACGATTTTTCACCGAAAAAGTTAAATTTTCAAGTAAGCAAGATTCTTCAGTCAACAGAGAACAAAATTTTTAAGCAAATTTTTAAATTTCAGGATAAAAAGTCAGTTCTTACACAAAACAGTTGAATTTTCAACCGCAAAAGAAAGACTTTCTAATGAACTTGTTAAATCTTCAAGAAGATAATTAAATCTTCAATAAAATAATGAAATTTTCAAGTTTTGACAAATATTGATGAATTTTTAACGAAAAACATTGCAGTCGACTTTTCAACTAAAAAGAATTTACTTTCAACCAAAAATAGTTGGATTTTACACCGAAGAGATCTACTTTGGATTTTCAACTAAAAAGATCAACTTTGAACTAAAATTATGAATCTTCAAACAAAAAAATGAATTTTCAACAAAAGAGTTCAACTTTTAACCGTGAAGTTGAATTTTTTAACAAAAAAATTAAGTTTCCATCAAAAACACGAATTTTGAACCAAATAGTTGAATTTTCATCTAAAAAGGATACATTTTTGAATAGATAAATAGTTAAATTATCAACTAAAATATTAATCAATATCAAAATGGATGAATTTTCCTACCAAAAAGACGAATTTTCACCGACGAAGTTGAATTTTCATGATAAAAAGGCAGTTTCAATACAAAATAGTTGAATTTTTAACCCCAAAAGAAAAAATTTCTGATAAAATTATTAAATTTACAAGAAAATAATTAAATCTTCAATAAATTTATTTATTTTCTACTATCTAAGTTAATTTTCAACTAAATTGTCAAATTTTTGCCGAATTTTTAACCAAAAAGAATGACTCTCTAAAAAATTGTTTAATTTGAACAAAATAATTAAACCATCAACCAAATATAAGAATTTTTAACCAAAAAAGAAGAATTCACAATGAAAAATATAATGGTCGACTTTACAACCAAAAAAGAATTAACTTTCAACCGGAAAACTCATTTTGCTGAGTTCAAATAATTTTTTTTTGCTAGAAATGTAATTATTTTTTTCTTGGTGAAAATTGATTTTTTCAAATTAAAAATTCGACTAGTTGAGTAAAAGTTGAACCACTTTGTTACATATTTATTTTGTTGGTAAAGGTTTTCTTGGGTGGAAAATTTAATTATTCTGTTTAAAATTCATTTTTTTTAATGTAAACGTAAATTGTTTTTTTCCGGTAAAAAAATTATCTTTTGGTTTAAATTTCCTCTTTTTTTGTATTAAAAATGCAATTTTTCTAATAAAAATTAATTTCATAGTTGAAAGTTCATATTTACGGGTTAAAAATGTACCTGTTTTACAGAAAATTCGGCTTTCTTTTCCACTTTTTCGTTACAAAATTATTTCTGTTTAAATGAAAATTAAACCATTTCTTTGAAAATTCATGTATTTCGTCGAAAATTCGTCTCTTTTGGTAGAAAATTAATTTCCTTAGTTCAAAATTGCCCTTTATGATTGAGAATTCATTTTTATAAGTTGTAAATCAACTATTTCGTTAAAAATTCAACTATTATGTTGAAAAATCAACTGTTTGGTTGAAAATTTAATTATTTTTTCGAAAATTCTTTTTTTTTAAATATCAACTATTATATTTTTACAAGAATTTTTTTTTTGTAACTGAAAACGCATCTTTTTCATCTTTGGTTAAAAATTAATCTACTATAGTTTAAAATTTGTCTTTTTAGGTAGAAAAATAATCTTTGTGGTTAAAAATTCCTTTTTTTTATTAAAAACGCAATTTTTGTACTAAAAATTAATTTTATAGTTATTTTCTTGTTTGAAAATTCGTCTTTATGGTTAAGAAATGATCTTTGTATGTTGAAAATTCAACAATTTGGATAAAAATTCAACTATTTGGTTGAAAATTCAACTGTTTGGTTGAAAATCTAATTATTTTCTTGAAAATTTCTTTTTTCTGGTTGAAATATCGACTATTATATTTTTCCATGAGAATTCATCTTTTTGTTCAAAATTCAACTTCTCGGGCTGAAAATCCAACTATTTTTGTTGAAGTTAAATCTTTTTTGTTTGAAAATTTCACTATTTGCTTGTTTGAAAATTCATCTTTGCAAGTAGCAAATTCCAGTATTTGGTTGTAAATTGAACTATTTTGTTGAAAATTTAATTATTTTGTTAAAAATTTAACTGCCTTCCAAAAAATTCAATTTTTTTGTTGAAAATTTAGCTGTTTTTGGTTGAAGTTTATTTATAATTTTGATTGAAAATTCAACTATTTTGCTAAAAGTAATTTTTTTTGGTCGAAAATTCAACTATTTTGTTTGAAAATACGTCCTTTTGCATAGAAGATTCATTTCTTACGATATAAATGTAATCTTTCTTGGTTCAAATGAATAAATAATTTTGTTTATTAATAAATAAATTGAAATTCGTAATTAGTATAGTTTCTTCGATAATGTTGTTTTTAAGACCAGACGAACTTTTTTGTGAAAAAGTTCAATATAGTTTAAATAAAATCGGATAAATTTCAGTCAGATTACAGCCTCGTTTAAAGGTGAGAATTTCAATAAAGAGACTCTCGTGAAACTCAACTTTGCATATTTGAATTATTACCACTTTGCATTCTCCTCTTACATGTGTGTGGAAAATTATTTTTAAATGAAAAATTCATAGAATTCCACCTAGTTTATTTTTTTCTAATAAAAAAAAATTAAATAATGATAATTTCTTGAGAAAAAAATGAGAAATTATGGAATAAAATTCATTTAAATAATAAAAAATCTGTATAATATACTTTATAATATTATAATATATATTATAAATTTATAAATGAAAAAAATAAATTTGATTTACATAATATAAATTAAACATAATTTAATGAAAAATATTTTTGGAATCTTGTCAATTCCCTTGATACGTTTAAAAATATTTTTAATAAGATATCCTTTAAACTCTGAACTAATCAAAAATTGAACAATTGAGAAAGAATTGAACACAGTCATTGAAAATAAAAGATTGGAAAATCAAAATTTGTTTTGAAATCTTTCAAAATATTCTTTTAAAAATTTGTTTAAAAATGTCATTTGAACATTTTCCAGAAATCCATCGAAAATTTTGTGATAATATTGGAACTTGATTTTTTCCTACAATTTTTCGAAGATCCTGCAAGATTAAAAAATTACCTTAAAATCTTCCACATTCTTTTTTGAAAATGTTGGTAATCTTTTTAAATATTCTTTTAAAATTAATTCGTTTGAAATGTTTTGAAACCTTTTTATGTTTTAAATTATTTTGAAATATTTTTTAAACTTGCAATATATATCTTAAATTTCCTCCATTCTTTTAAAAATTATTAATTATTTAATCGTTATTTATTTATCATTTTTTTTTAATATTCTCTTACCATTAATTTTTCAAAATAAAAAATTATTTTAAATTTTCTCAGCAATCTTAACAAAATTTTTTCATTCTTTTAAAACCTTTAAAGACTCTTGAAAAGCTTAAAAATTTAATTTCGAAATCTTCCAAATTTTGGATTTTTAATGAGTTTGGTCTGTTAATAATTATTTGACAAGAAGCGTATTTTTTGCTTTATTCTTAAAAAACAACATTGAAAATAAAAAAATTAAGTTTTTGAACAAGACAAAAATTGTTCACCCAAAAAATAACTAGAAATTTGGCCGGCATAATTTTTTAACTGGACGCGTAGTTGTTTTAACCGTGAAAAATAACAATAAAAAATTACATTTTTTGAAAAACGAAACGAGAGACAAAAAAATTAAAAGAAAAAGTTGCTCAACCAAAAAGGATCTAAAAATTTGTTATAAACTTTTGTTATCAAGATATAATGAAAATTAAAAAATTAACTTTTTGGAAAATTGACAAAAGCTACAACAACATTTTATTTAACAAAATTTGTCGCCTAAATTATATCTACAAATTTCTTCAGAATCACTTTACGCTAGGATAAGTATTTTTGGTGCAAATCGTAAAAAATTACATTAAAAATAAAAAATAAAATTTATGGAAAAATGACACAAGTTGCACTACAATGTTTAATAACAAAATATTTTTTTATAGGATGCGCAATATTTTGACTGTTAAATTGATTAATAAAAAATTTGGTAATGATTTGTAATTTTCTACAATAATTTACGTACAATTAAAAGTATATTTGATTAATTAGGTACCTCTAAAAATCTTTTTAGTTTTTTGTACTTTTTTGTAATCATTTTTCCACTGGAAAAAAAATCCACCCAAATGTCTTCAGCAAATCATAATATATCGCATTCTATAATAAGATAAATAAATGTTGAGGATAACCTAACATTTTATAAAAAACATTGTGCAAAAATAGTGTTTATTATTCATTATTATTTGGAATCAACGTTGATAAATCGATTTTTAACTACGCAAAAATCTCCGTTAGTATACGAATTTTCCTCTATTTGAAGCAAATTTATAAATCAAATGACAGTAGAATATAATGAAGATAAATTTTCAAATATACTTTTTTGACATATTTTGATATAATTCGACCCCAGAAGCTCGAAAATAAAGTTTATAAAAAATGTCCGTGTGTGTGTATGTGTGTGTGGAACTTTTTTCTGTTAATTTAAAAATTTTACCTTGTTTATATGAGAAAAACTTTTTTGATATTCAAAATACAACAACACAATATCTAGCTGATTTGTTCGCGTTTCTGAAACGCATCGGTCAACGTATTGTTGAAACTTTTATGACTTACCAGTACCGATTTATGAAGTTTCAAAAAATGGTTTATTCTGTTTATATGAGTAAAATTTTTTCGATATTCCAAATACGACAATATTACACGTAAAGTATTTGTTCGCGTCCTTGAGACGCATCGATTGACCTATTGATGAACTTTTCATAACCCACCAGTACCGATTTATGAAGTTTCAAAAAAATGGTCTATTCTGTTTATATGATAAAGACTTTTTTGATATTCAAAACACGACAATATTACATGTAGACATTTTGTTCGCGTCATTGAGATGCAACGATTGACCGATTGACGAACCTGTCATGACCCACCAGTACCAATTTATGAAGTTTCAAAAAAATGGTTTATTCTATTTATATGAAAAAAACTTTTTGATATTAAAAACACGACAATATTACATGTAGAATTTTTTTTCGCGTCCTTGAGACTCATCGATTGACCTAATGGTGAACCTTTTATGACTGACCAGTACCGATTTACGAAGTTTCAACAAAATTGTGTATTCTATTTATATGAAAAAAACTTTGTTCATACTAGGAGTACTACAGTTCTGTCTCTGAAGTGTTTGTTTGCGTCTTCGAGACACGTCGAATGACTTATTGATGAACCTTGCATGACCTCTTATGATCCAGCAATACCGTTTTATAAATCTAACAAATATATTTTGTTTATCTTGTTGAAATAAGGGAAACTTTTTTAGTAGATAGATAGATAAGAATGAAGAAGAAAGGAAGGGTCAGTGGGGGAATTATAACGGGGGTTAGAGGTGGATTAGAGGAAAAAGTTCATAGAGAGGAAGAGGGGGAGGGAGTGCAAATGAGGGAAGTAAGGATAGGAGGGGTAACGTGTAAGTTTGTGACAGCGTACAATAAGGATGGGATGGAAAGAATTAAAGAAAGGGTGGAAGACTTGCTAGGCGAAAGAGAGGAGGGTATGGTGGTACTGTGTGGGGACTTCAATGCGAGGATGGGGAGAGAGGGAGACTTTACAGGGAAGGGGAGAGCTTCGAAAGGAAATCGAAGTATAAGACAATAAATAAGGAGGGGGAGATTCTAAGGGACTGGATGGAGGATACAGGCTGGGCGGTGGCGAATGGTATGGCAACTGGGGACGAAGAGGGAGAATACACATATGAAAGTAAGGTGGGGGTATCGGTGATAGACTATGTGGTCATGAATATGCAAGGATGAGAGGAGACTGACAAATTCGCAGTAGAGGGGAGGGTGGAATCAGACCATCAGCCATTAAGACTGTGGTTAAGAGGGGAGGGTGGCGGAAGGCAAGGTGGGGAAGAAGTCTCGATAGGGGAGAGGGTGACCTGGACGAGGGAGGCGATCGAGAAGTATCAGGAGCAGTCAGGAAAGGTACGCTTTGAAGGGGAGTCGGTGGAAGAGATATGGGAGGATCTGAAAGAGAAGGTGAAAGGATGTGTGCAAAAGAAGGTATTTAGAAAGAAGAAGAAAGGAATGGTGAAGCCGTGGTGGGATAGGGAATGTAAAAAGATGAAAAGGAAGATGAAGAGGAAGTACAAGAAGTGGAAAGAAGGTAATGCGAAAAGGGAGGAGTACGTAGAAATGAGGAAGGGGTTTAGATTGATGTGTAAGAAGAAAGAACAAGAAAAGGAGAAAGATCTGGAAGAGGTGTTAGGAGATGTTAAGACAGAGGGGGACGTCTGGAAGATAATAAATAGGTTTAGGAAGCCTAGAGTGGGGATAAGAGAGAAGATAGGGAGTGAGAAGTGGATGGGGTTTTTTAAAGAATCATTTCAGGGCTCAGATGCAAGGAAGAGGGATGGTCGGAGTAGAAGAAAGGGGGAGGCAGAGATGGAGGAGTGTTGAATGATGATGAGATAGAGAAGCAGATAAGGAAGTTAAAAAGGTCAAAAGCAGCAGGGATGGATGGGGTAGAGAACGAAGCATGGCTGTTTAGTACACAAGAGGTTAGGGAGAGGTTGAAGGAGGTAGTAAAGAAAGTATGGAGGGGGGAGGGATTCCCAGGAGGGTGGAGAGAAGGATTAATAGTGCCACTTTATAAGAAAGGAGATAGGGATAGACAGGACAATCATAGAGGGATTACGCTAATGAATACGGCGTATAAAGTATACGCGATGGTGGTGGCGGAGAGGCTGCGGTAGGATGTCGAGGGAAAAGGAATATTGTCGAAGACGCAGGCGGGATTTAGGGCTGGTAGGAGTACTATCGACAATATCTACGTTCTGCACCACGTGGTGGATAGAGAATTAGGGAAGAAGGGGTCGAGAGTGTACGCGTTTTTTGTGGATCTAAAAGGCGCGTTTCCTTCGGTGGATAGGGGAAGGTTGTGGGAGGCGATGGAGGATAGGGGAGTGGAGAGAGGCCTGATCGAGAGGGTAAGGGAGAAATATGAAGAGACCAAAGATAAGTTGAGAGGAGGGCAGAGGATTTCGGAGGGATTCTGGATGGATAGGGGGTTAAGGCAAGGGTGTCCGCTTAGCCCAACGCTTTTTGCGATTTTAATTGCGGATATGGAAAGTAAGCTGGAGGCCGGGGTGGTAGGAGGAGTCAGGATAGGAAGTGTTAGAATTTGGTCACTAGCGTATGCAGATGACATAGTGTTGCTGGCAAGAAGCGAGGAGGCCTTAAAGGAGATGATAAAGAGGTTGAGAAGATACCTGGATAAGAACAGCTTAGAGCTGAATGCAGAAAAGTCCAAGGTTATGGTGTTCAGAAAAGGAGGGGGAAGGGATACGGGAGGGGAGTGGAAGTGGAAGGGAAAGGGAAAGGCGGTGCAGGAGGTGAAAGAGTTTGTGTACCTGGGCTTTTTGTTTCGGAGGAATGGTGGAGTGGCTGGTCACATAAAAGAGAGAGTGAGGAGGGCAAATGTGGTGATGAGGCAGGTGTGGGGGTTGGGAATGAAGTTATTCGCAGATGATTTTGGAAGGAGAATGAAATTGTTTGACTCACTAGTGATGAGTGTGCTATTATATGGAGTAGAGGTGTGGGAGTGGAAGGAAAGTGAAGAGGTATATAGGACACAGGAGAGGTATGTAAAGTGGACACTGGGGTTGGCAAGGAACACGCCTAATTATATTGTCAGGAGGGAGACGGGGAGAACGAGTGTAGGGATTCTAACGGGAAGCGGGCGTGTAAATATGAGAAGAAATTTTTGGAAGAGGGGGGAATTAAGCTGGTTAGGGAGTGTTGGTGGGAGAAGGAGAACAGGAGAGGGGGTGGGAAGATGGAGTTTCAAAGGGAAAGGTATTTTAGAACGAATGGACTGCAGATGGATGAAGTGAGAGGGATGCACGAGAGAGGAAGGAAGGTATATGAGTTGGTTAAGAAAAACGGCATGGAGAGAGAGAAGACAGCAGGGGAAGAGAGAATAAGAGAGTCACGGTTTAAGGGGAACTATGTGTGGATTATGCCAAGGACAAGAGCGCAATATTTATGTGAGAAAGGAGAGAAAGGAAGTCAGGAGATTATAGCGAGGATGAGATGTGGTTGCATGAAGGGTTTTAATAGGTACTGGCTCTCTAGGGAGAAGAGGATGTGTGAACTGTGTGGAAAGGGGGATGCAAGAGTGGAGCACTGGTTGGAGGAGTGCTTAGAGATGGAAAGGAGTGGGATAATCATGGTGGTATTAATGCATGAAAGGGGGGACAAAAGGGCAGTTGCATGGGTGAAGGGAGTGTTGGGTAAGATGGAGAAGAAGAGAAGGAAGGAGGAAGAGGAATGGAGAATGAAAGATTGTAAATAGGAGAGGAAGTAGACATAAGTTATCTGTAAATATTGTAAATAGTAGATGAGTATTAGGTATTAGCCGCGGAAACAGAGTTTGGCAATGCGAGGTAATGCGAATAGTAGGGACATGCGAGCGAGGGGTGGCGAAGCGAGGAGGAAGTTTTTTAAGGGTTAGTTTCAAGAAAATTCTGTAAAAATGAAAGTGTAAGCAAGTCAACTTTTTTAGTATTGAGAATACAACTATAATGTATATCATATATTTGGTCGCGTCTTCGAGACGCGTGGATTGATCTACCGTAGGTTAAAAAGTCGTTATTGTAACAGAACACATCAATTGACGTTTTGATGGGCCCTCTGATTTTCTGAAAATAAAATTTTCGGATAGACAGAGACATAAGCTTGAAAAATATTGAAATACATTTTTTTCTTTTGTTAGGGAAAACCTCCCTTTATGAGGAAGCAAATTTATTTGATACTTATGAGGAAGCAAAATCCTATCATAGGAAGTACATGCATTTCGGCTAACTTCATGCGTAGTCCCTAAACCCTATTGGTCAATTCAGTTAGCCATTGACTTATAATGTAAGTCACAGCAGGTCACAGCAGAATCAGCCAATCAGCTGTCGAGAATCGGGAGCAAGATTCGATAAGTCTATAATGTAAAAAAGATTCCATAACTCGATAATTCAAGTAGGCGCGAATTTCAAAAGTCAACATTTCTGGATTAATTATTACAATGAATGAATAAAATAGTTGAAAATTAAGAATACAATAAAAAATAAGTCGACTTAGTTATAATTCATTTTTAGTCACTCTTAACATAGGGGAAAGGGAGGAAAGTGTTTTCAAAATGCTGAACAAAATCAAAATTTTGAGTTATCTCGAAAACGGTGAGAGATACGCGAAAACTGAGAACATTTTCAGGGTTCTAAGGGTTCGATCCTCAGCAGCCTCGACGTAATCCAGTATAAAGATTTTCGAAATTAGAAAAAATCAAAATTTTCAATTAGCTCGAAAACAGTCAGAGGTATGTGAGAACTAAGTAAATTTTAAGGTTTTTGCGGAAGGGAAGGTTTGTTTCCGACGAACTCGAACTAACCCAATAAAAAGATTTTTAAATACCGAAAAAAATTAACATTTTGAGTTTTCTTTGAAAATGATGATAACAGTAAACAGATTAGAATTTTTTTTTTAAATCTAAAATTTGAATCATCTTGAAATCGGTCAGAGATTTTTAGAAACTAATAATAACAAAGAACTCAAACTAACCCAATAAAAAGTTTTTAAAAATTCAAGACAATAATACAAATGAATTTTTCACAGAAAGTTGAATTTTCAAATCAAAAAGATGAATTTTCCATCAAAATAATTGAGTTTTCGACCCAAAAAAAGACGAGAAGTGAATTTTCAACTTTAAAAAATCAATTTTCTCACAAAAATTGAATAGCCACATTTTCAGTAAAAAAATTAATTTTCAACAAAAAAAACTAATTGTCAACAAAATAGTTAAATTTTTAAGTAAAAAAACTTATTTTTAACTAAAATAATGAATCTTTAACGAAAAAAATGAATCTTCAACCCAAAAGGTGAATTTTCTACCAAAAAAGATACATTTTCAACAGAATAAATGAATTTTCAACCAAGAAGATTAAATGTCTATCAAAAAATATAAATTTTCGACAAAAAATTTAATAGTTAAATTTTCAGTTAAAAAATTAATTTTTAATTTAAAAAAAAACGAATTTTCAATCAAAGAAATGAACTTTCAACCAAGAATACTAATTTTTCAAAAATACATGAATTTTGAAACAAATTGTTAATTTGTAAAGGAATTTTCAACCAAAAAGGTCAATTAGTCCAGAATATTAATATTCTTGGTGACTAATTCACCATTTTGGTTGAATATTCATTCATTTTGTCAAAAACTATAGACATTTTCAACTCAATGGCTGAATTTTCAAGTAAAGAAATTGAAAAAATTCATTTTCATCGAAAAAAATTCAGTTTCATAAAAAAAACGAATTTTCAACAGAATAGTTAAATTTTTAAGCAAAAAAAATTATCTTTTAACTGAAATAATGAATCATCAACAAAAAAATTAATTTTTAACCCAATAGTTGTATTTTCAATTGAAAGAAAGGATTTTGTACCAGAAAAAAAAACAGATTTTCAACTAAATAGATGAATTTTCAACAAAATAGTTAAATTTTCTACCAAGAAAATGAATTTTTTACAGAAAAGAGAATAGTTAAATTTCCAGTAAAAAATCTAATTTTCAGACAAAAAATTAATTTTCAACTAAAAAGATTAATTTTCTACCAAAAAACCTCAATTTTGAACAAAATAAATGAATTTTCCACAAAAAAAGTGAATTAGTCACGAAGAATATTAAGATATTCTACCATAAAAGACAAAGTTTCAAAAAAATACAGAAATTTTCAACAAAATAGCTGAATTTTCAATATAAATGTTGAATAAAACATGGAATAGTTAAATTTTCAATTAAAAAAATTAGCTGACAACAAAAATTTCAAAAAAATAGTTGAATTTTGAATCAAGAAGTTATCAAATCAAGATATATTGGGACAAAAATCCTGGAACCAGTGAAAAATTGACAGAATGATTTGAGCAAGAACTTATTTAAATACCTTGTAAATTCCAAATGTTTCTGTTTTTCTAAGATGTATTCATATTGAAAAATGATAATTTTTAATAGAGCTAGCAAAAATTAACCGGCTGTGTTAAGTTTTGGTTTTCAAAATTATTATTTAAATGTAAATAGTGCAATGAAAATATGGAACAATCATTATTTTTCATTTATTGTAAAAATACCATTTTGACTGTTATTTAACAATAATCTGAAATTTTTCTCATTTTAAACATGAACATAAATAATGGGACATTTTTATTAATCTCGAAGGTTAAAAATAAAATATTGATATAAAAAATTCGCAGCCGTATTTTTATTTCACATCACTGTATAAAATTTATTATGGAATGTTCTAGTACAACTGATATGAAAAAAATGAAAGCTCTAAAATTGTAAACAAGCACATTGAAATAGTCTTTAGCCAAAATTGAAATATTCGTACATTTATAATTTGTAATGTTTTTGCCTTGAAAACTTCAAAAGCTAGTTTTTTAAATTTCAATAGTTTTTTTTTCCTTTGAATTTGAAATTTTTAAATATATTGAGACACTTTCACGAATTTTGTACCTTATAAAATATCAATAGAGAAATAGTTATTTGCTCAGCAATAAATAAGTGAAATAGGAGAAGGTTTTACTGGAATATAAGAATAAAGCATTGGATTTTTTATGTATGCACTTCATAATCTCTGTTATCAGCATGCTCTTCCTCAATAGGATTCGTAACTCCTGAAACAAAAAAAATTGTCTGTGGGTTTTTTTTTCTATTGAAAGAACTATATTCTCTCAATTCTTTATGGTTATCTGTAGATAAAATTTTACTTTGTTTGTTTTTGATTTGTTGAATTCTAATTGTGATATTTTGCTCAATCAACTTTCGCGGGTAATGATTAAGAAAAAGGATATTCCTAACAATATTCAAATTCTCTTTGTGAAATGAAATGTGGGACAAACATAGAGCTCTGTCAACTAAGTTTTTGATTACTGCAATTTTGTTTGGAAAATGATAAGCTGAAAATAAATTTAAAATTCTACCCGAATATGTACTTTTCCTATACCAATTGGTAATAATATTACCATCCTGACCCTTAATTACTTCTACGTCCAAAAAACTAATTCTATTATTGTTTTCTATTTCATGGATGAACTGAAGTTTTGAATGAAAACTATTAAAAGAATCAAAAACTGCTGTAACTTTGCTAGAGGAACACATAATAAGGTGTCATCAACATACCGAAAGTAATAACTATTTCTGCTAAAATCGGAGAAAAGACTGAACCTATGGCAGTGCCGAATTTTTGCCTATAAAAAGATCCATTGAATTTAAAACAAGTTGAGTTCATAATGAAAACTATCCCTCCAATAAAATCTTTTTGACTTAATTGAGTACGTGTTTTTATATTATCCCATCTATTTAAAATTGCCTGTTTAACCAATTCAAGGGTTATAGTTGGAAACATTGCAACAACATCCAAAGAAATCATTACATGGTCATCAGGAACAGTTTCGTGGGAGTGTTAACATAGTTGAAATAACCAATCTCAAAGGATAGCCATCTTTATGAATCTTTCTCAAACCATAACATCTTGCAAGAACTGTGTCTTCGGTATTTATATCAGTCCATCTTATATCCTTTCCCAAAAGTCCTTTCTTTCTCCACTTGGCTAGAATCTTGAAAGTCTCTCTTCTTAATTGTTTCAACGGATTTTCACTCAATAATTGAAAGTTATCACGATTGGAAGGTAAATCCTCCATATCCCTAATATAATCTGATTTCTTCATACGAACAGTAATATTGCCCTTATCAGCATTCATGCAAATTATATCAGGGTTGGTTTTAAGGAAATATTTTGTTAGCCTGAAACCTTCCGAAGTTTTACGATCAATACTACTAATGTGCAAACAATTTTTATCAACAAAGCTCTTTGACAAGTGTAAAACCTTGTTTTGGAAATCCTGTTGATCTAATATTGGAATTTTGTGTATGCTTGTTTCAACATCTTTGACTATTTCCATCATTTGTTTCGATTTACTTTTAATCACATGGTTACTAAAACTTTTACCTAATCTGAGAATATCTGTAACTGAATCAGGAATTTAAACATTTGCCAAATTTACAAACCAAGGATCCTTATCTTCTTTTTCAAAAATCTTGTGTAAATTTAAATTTTGCTCTTGAATATTAGTTTGCTGATCAATCAAAATAGAAAGTTTGTTCTCATGTTTTTTATCATCGTTTAATAATCTTCGATTAAGGAACATCTCATGTTTTAAAAGACCAATGATTTTATCTTGTGGCAAAAATACTTCGAATTCACTTTTGATTCTGAAAATTTCTACTTTTAAAAAATTAACATGATTTAAACAGCCTTGATCAGTAAATTCAGCATTAAGAGTAAAACATCATTTCTTCGACATTCAATCAAAAACCTTTTCTGAAGGATACTGCCTCTTAATTTTTGGTTGATATCACATCATAATTTAACATTTCTGAAGGCTTCAGGACCATATGCAACTTTGATCTGCTTAAAAAACATCATTTCAAAAAAAGGGTGGTTAGAAATGACCTCCAATCCAAGTCAGCTAAATTGAAATTTAAGAATTTTAAATTAGATTAAAATCAAATTCAAAATCCCATTTAACGTCCAAAAATCAAGTTAATGTATAGAATTCCTGAAAACAAAACAAGAATTCAACGATCAAATTTGGACAAACACCACAAAATGCTCCTATTGCAATTCCTAAAAATAACAAAACAAATTTCTTTGCACAAAAATAAAAAAGAGGAAAGAAAAATGAGAAGGAAACCAACCAAAAAAACCAATTTTTGGGATATGGAGGATTTACTTTCCAATCGTGATAACCTTGAATTATTGAGTGAAAATCCGTTGAAACAACTGAGAAGAGACACATTCAAGATTCTAGACAATTGGAGAAAGAAAGGACTTTTGGGAAAGGATATAAGATGGACTGATATAAATACCGAAGACACAGTTCTTGCAAGATGTTATGGTTTGAGAAAGATTCATAAAGATCTAGCACAAAACTTTAATTTGATACTTGAAGACTCAATTACAACTTCCAAATACAATATTAAAAATAGCTGGGAATTCCAAAAAATTATTATTCAAAAAACTGTTCCGGATGACCATGTAATGATTTCTTTGGATTTTGTTGCAATGTTTCCAAATATACCCCTTGAATTGGTTAAACAGGCAATTTTAAATAGATAGGATAATATAAAAACACGTACTTGATTCAGTCAAAAAGATTTTATTGAAAGGATAGTTTTCATTATGAACTCAACTTATTTTAAATTCAATGGATCTTTTTATAGGAAAAAATTCGGTACTCCCATAGGTTCAGTCATTTCTTTGATTTCAGCAGAAATAGTGATGGAAGATTTGGAGGTCTTTGCTTTCAAGAAGCTGGATTTTGTTTTGCCCTTTTACTTTCGGTATGTTGATGACACCTTATTATGTGTTCCTCTAGCAAAGTTACAGAAGTTTTTGATGCTTTTAATAGTTTTCATTCAAAACTTCAGTTCACTCATGAAATAGAGAACAATAATAGAATCAGTTTTTTGGACGTAGAAGTAATTAAGGGTTAGGATGGTAATAATATTACCAATTGGTAGAGGAAAAGTACATATTCAGGTAGAATTTTAAATTTCTTTTCGGCTCATCCTTTTCAAAAAAAAATTGCAGTAATCAGAAACTTAGTAGACAGAGCTCTAGGTTTGTCCCACATTTCATTTCACAAAGAGAATTTGCATATTGTTAGGAATATCCTTTTTCTTAATCATTACCCACGAAAGTTGATTGAGCAACATATCACAATTAGAATTCAACAAATCAAAAACAAACAAAGTAACATTTTATCTACAGATAATCAGAAAGAATTGAGAGAATATAGTTCTTTCAATACTTTTGTTCTTCCTTTTTTTGGTAAAATTTCGAAAACTATTGAATTTATGTTAAAAAAATGTAATATTCATACTATTTTCCGTATACCATTTAAAATGGATTCAATTATAACTTTTGGTAAAGATACTTTAGATAAATTTGAAGAAGGTGGTGTTTACAAGATAACTTGCAAGATCTGTAAGATGACTTATGTGGGACAGACAGGCAGACTTCTTAATACTAGGGTGGAGGAACACAAAAGTGATGTTCGTTTAGGACGTTTGATATAAGAGTGTTCTTGCTAGACATACGAGAGGGTTTGTTGATGTTGACCATGAGTTTGACTGTGAAAATGTTGAAATTTTACACAGTGAAAGTAATGAGAGAAAGAGAGAATTTATGGAAAAGCTTTATATTGAAAAACAAAATAAGTTGTCTATTCATTTAAAAACTGATTTGGATAAATTAAACAAAAGTTATTCTAGTATGATTAATTATATTTAGCAACAAGTTTTCATGGGTCTTGACATTCTCTCATTTCTTGTTTGTTTATAACGGATTTGTCTTTTGACCCACATTCAGTTGTCAGGTATCGGGGTGATAGCGTCGTTATTTCGTCGCTGTTCCTACCTGCTCTAATTTTTCTTGCCTTGATAAGGGTGCTGTGTGAGCACCGAAACGTTGGTAAATATTGTGCATGCTTTCATATTGTGATTTGATAATAATAAAAATAAAAAAGACGAAAGAAATAAAAAAGAGAAGGAAGGGGATTTGGTTGGTTACCTTCTCATTTTTCTTTCCTCTTTTTTATTTTTGTGCAAAGAAAATTTTTGTTTTGTTTTTAGGAATTGAAATAGGAGCATTTTGTGGTGTTTGTCCAAATTTGATCGTTGAATTCTTGTTTTATTTTCAGGAATTCTATACATTAACTTGATTATGTGACGTTAAATGGGATTTTGAATTTGATTTTAATCTAATTTAAAATTCTTAAATTTTAAAAGACGTATGGTATTATAAAAACTTTAAAATTGTTTAAAACCCCGTTTTACCAAGTTGGCAAGACTTCGCGACGGATTTAATATACAAAAGTTCGAGACTTACTCATCATCATTTTATAAAGTTGTACACTCAGAAAAATATTTCTCTTGTATAAAGAAAACGTTTCTTTAACAGTTTTTTTTCATTTAACCAGAAATAACTCTAAAACGAAGAAAATCATTTTAAATTTAAGAAAAATTTGCAATAAAACAAAAAATAATTTCTTTCAATCAAAGACATTTTTTGAATCTAGAGAAATTTCTTTCAATCAAAAAAAATTTTCATTTAATCAAAATAAATTTCATTCAATAGAAGAGACTTTACTTTGACTAAGAGCCAAATGAATATTTTTCTTAGAATGGAAGAATTATTTTTTAGTCTAGATTTTATAATCGTTTTTTTAAATTATGAACAAATTTTGGATTTCACTTTACCTTGCCCAACATTTAGAATCAAAATGATGGCAGTGTAGACGAACACCATAATAAAATTTACAGCTGACATGATGAGCGTTGAATATTCAGTTTGAAAAGGAATAACAATTTTTCTCTATTTATAGCAACAGAATTTTTTTTTCGAAAGTAAATAAAAAAGCAATAAACAATTGATAATGTCATTCCCACAATGTTAATTTATGTATAATGATATGTTCCGATATGTCAACACATTTATTTGTGTCAAAGAAAATATGAAATGATTGAAAAACATTAATAATTATTCCGTCAAACTTCCAGCTAATGATTTAAAAAAATTATTTATATTAAAAGAAATAATTATAAATTCACGAAATAATAATAAATGAATAAAGAAATAAGGGGTCATTCCATAAATTATGTAAGGTGTAGAATTTTGTGATTTCCTTAGAACCTATAATGTTGCTTAGTCCGACACTTTTTTTTAAAATAAAATTTCCAGTTTTCTAAAAGATTTTCAGATATTTAAAAAGTATTAAGAATAATCTGCAATGCTTATTTAAACTATTATTCTTTAGTCTGTACACTATAACAATTTTTATTTATTTATTAGAGGCTTCACAATCATGCTCTTTGGTTAAAAATTCTACTGTTTCATTGAAAATTCGTCTTTTTGACTTGAAAATTCAAGAATTGGAATTAAAATTTCTTTTTGGTTTGAAAATTCAACTTTTTAAAGAATTTTCATATTTTTTGGTTAAAACTGCAACCGCCTGGTTAAAGATTAATCTGCTTCGTGTGAAAACAAGTGCTTTGTTGAACATTCACATTGGTATTTTCGGCTCGAAAATTCCACAATTTAGTATATAAACTCAACTATTTTGTCGAATGTTGAACTACATTGTTAAACAAAATGTAGTTCAGAATTTATGATTTTTGTTAAGAATTATGTCTTTGGTAGAAAGTTAACTTCTTTCTTTATAATTCATTGTTTTCTTGCTTAAAAATTAATTTTTATGACTGAAAATGTAACTATTCCATTTTTGGTTGAACATTTGAATGTTTAGGTCAAAAATCCTCATGATTGAAAATTTAACTATTTGTTTGAAAATGTATGTATTTTGTTGAAAAATATTCTTGTTTTAGTACAATATAAATAACTCGAAAAATCAACAGTTTAGTATAGAAACTCAACTATTATATCGAAAGTTGAACTACTTTGTTAAAAATTTTGTTGGTTGATGATTCATAATTTAGTTAAAAATTAATTTCTTTGGTTAAAAATTTAACTATTTGGTTGATAATTAATTTTCTTTTATCTAAAAATTAATTTTTATAACTGAAAAATTAACTAATCCATTTTCGGTTTAAAATTGACCTTTTTTTGTTGAAAATTGAATTATTTGCTTAAAAGTTTAACTTCTATAGTAGAAAATGTATGCTCCTAGTGGAAAAATTAAATATATAATAATTATAACTATATTATTATTCAAGGAATCTGTATTATCATTAGAGAATAACAGAAAATATGTAACGTCTTTTCAGACTGGATGAAGCTATGAAAGAAAAATTATTTTAAGTAATTTTTTTCTAATGATAATACAGATTCCTTGAAAATTTTGATTTGTACCATCTAGCAAAATAATGCGTGTAATTCTGAAAAAAGTTTCTTCTCTCGGTCTCTCTAGTAGCTTAATGGGAAAGAACCCGACCGGCGATCGGAAGTTCTGTGGTTCGTTTCCCAGCGGAGCGAAAGGAGAAGATCTTTTTTCAGATAAAAATTATTTAGAATAATTTTTCTTTCATAGCTCCATCTAGTCTAAAAAGACGTTAATTATTTTCTGTTATTCTCTAATGATAATAGAGATTCCTTAAAAAATTTGATTTGTACCATCTAGCAAAATAATGCATGTATTTTTGAAAGAAGATTCTTTTCTCGATCTCTCTAGTAGCTTAATGGGAAAGCGCCTGACCGGAAATCAGTAGTATTTTCTGTTATTCTCTAATGATAATACAGATTTCTTGAAAAATTGTATTTGTACCATCTAGAAAAATAATGCGTGTATTTCTGAAAAAAGTTTCTTTTCTCGATCTCTCTAGTAGCTTAATGGGAAAGCAACTGACCGAAAATCAGTAGTTCTGTGGTTCGTTTCCCAGCGGAGCGAAAGGAGATCATTTTTCAGAAAAAAATTATTTAAAATATATTATTATAATATTACGATATTATAACTATACTATAATTAAAATCTTTTTTTGTTCATTGGTTGAAAATTAAACTGATTTTCAAACTAAACATTTAACTTTTGGTTGAAAATTTGACTGTTCGGTTAAAAATAAACTTTTTTGTTGCAAATTCAAATTTTTTGTAGAAATTTGGTTCGCTCGAAAATTCAACAGTTCGGTAGAAAATTCAAAATTTTGTAAACAATTCGATATTTAAACTGAAAATTCACTTTCTTATTTTAATTTAACTATTCCGTTTTGGGTACAAAATTGATGTTTTTTGTTGTTGGTAATTCTACTTTTTGGTTAAAAATTGATATATTTAATAGAAAATTTGTCCTTTATGGGAGAAAATTCATCTTCTTGGTTGAAAACTCAAGTATTTCATAAAAAATGTATGTATTTTTCTGGTTCAAAATGCAACTATTTGGTTAGCAATTAATCTTTTGTGTAGAAATCTCCTGGTTTTGGCTTGAAAATTTAAAATTTTTTAACAATTTAATTTTAACAACTTAACAATTTTCTTCCCCCATTGACTGAAAAACCTCTCTTAATTAAAAATTCAACCTTTGTGCAAAATTCGTCTTTTTAATTTTAAAATTCATCTCTTTTGTTAAAAATTAATTATTTTTGCTTAAAAATGCAACTGATCGGCGACATTGTTCATCATTTTAGAAAAAAAATTTATTGATCATAATCACTATTTTTGCATAATATTTTCATCATATCTACTATAAAATGAGAGGATGCTTCGCAATGCTGAAGTCAAAAACAAATAAATTTTGAAAATAGTCATTTTTCTTAGTTTAAAAATATTTTTGTATGTTCTGCATATTAAATTTTTTTTTATCACAGTCGCATGTCCTGTCACGTGACCTTTAGCAACGTATAAAATTCATTCTCTTCACAAATATATTCCTTGATCTCTTTCACTGATAAAGTATCATTTATGTAATTTAACATGAGTACATATACCGCCAGGCGACTCCACTTCAATGGGAATGGGCAAGTGAAAATTATCTTTTACTAAGGTGGGATTAAAATCACTCTATTTGGCCAGGGGAGAGGAAAACTGCAGAAAACAACCTTCCGAATTTAGCCGGTAATTCGACAGCCGAGTTTGAAGGCAGACATTCGATCCTACCTATCAAATGCACAGAATTTGGCGTGAAACCTCCCGCTCGAAATAAGTCAAAACGCACCGTATACACAATCTGGACGTACGTCGCAGATGGTCACCCATCCGAGTTCTATCCGCGCTTGAAATATCTTGACAGATGGACCCTTCTAGAGGCGAGATTCACCGAGCAGCTAGTGCCGTCGGTTTTTAAATCGTTTATTTTTTAAACTCCCGGAGAGTAGTCCTAAGTCGGCACAGTAAGAGTTTTTGTGAAAAACAGAGGATAAACCGGGTTTAATGGCACTTTAATGTATTTGGTCAGATACCACGATCCTTCATTTACGATTCTATGTCGTTCAGAGCAGTGCGGAGTGATTTTTGCGATTTATCAAAATGTTGGTCCTAAGCCGGCACCCCCCGGTCCTGAGTCGCTACATATTTTTTTTTCGCTCAAATGCAAGAAAAATGGGAGATTATGTAAGTTTTAGGAGGAAATACACAAATTTAAACTATTTACAATGAAAAACATGTAGAGAATAGAATCAGCTAAAAGTCAATGAGAAAACACGGATAATAAAAGGACACCCACTAGAGACAAGCAACATGCAGTCAAAACACAACCAAACTAAAAAAAAACAAGAGACGAGTGACATGGAATTGAAACACAACGAAATAAAATAACACACAAATAACAACAAAAGCAACAAAAAAACAAGGTGCCGACTAAGGACCACTACGAATGTTTACACACCTATAGCTGCTTCACAAGAATGTAAGAAAATTGAATTCCGTTTGCACGACAAATGTATACCCCGCTCACGTATAAATCTGAGAAACGCGAGGGTGCCGACTTAACCCGCAGTGCCGACTTAGGACCACTCTCCCCTACAAAAAAATATATTTCAAATTTTTTTTTTAAGAATGACTAAATTAAACATTTAAAAAAATGTATTGAAAAAATTTGAAAAAACTCCCGGTTATACGTGATCCTGTAACAAATGATGAAAAAAATTCTACTGAAACAAATTCTACAAAAAAAAGCGAAATAATTTATTGAAAACGGCTGCGTCTAGTTGCCCGAAAAACAAAATAAAAAAAATTCAAAATGATCAACGACGCAAAACTAAGTGAAGAAATTATCAGGAAACAATTTTCCGAACTTTGTAACTTCTTCGAATCTTGTGTCGTTTTTTCAAAACGGTATTTTTTTAATTTTTGATGTATTTTTCTAAAAAAGAATTACAACAAATTTGTAGATCTTTTTTGATTAAACATCTTCTGTCTTTTCATTTTTTTTCGTAACTTGTGTCGTTTCCCAAAAATTTAATTTTTTTATTTTAAATGTTATTTCTCATGATTCAAACAAAAACTGCACGTGCTATCAAAAAATGATGAGCAACAAATTTTGTAGATATTTTTTGAGTCAACAACTTTTGTTTATTCATTTTTTCCGTATCGGGTGTCGTTTTTCCAAAAATTAATTTTTATTTATTTTTGATCTTTCTTTTGCGACTAAAACAAAAACTACGCGTCCTTGTGTCGTTTTCCCAAAAATTTAATTTCTTATTTTTAATCTTATTGTTTACGACCAAAGCAAACACTACGCCTCCTATCAAAATATGAATAATAACATATTTTCAGATATTTTTTGGGCAAATAACTTTTGTCTATTAATTTGTTTCTTATCTCTGGTCCCTTTTCCAAAATTGAATTTTTTATTTCTAACGTTATTTTTTGCGAGAAAAACAAAAACTACGCATCCTATTAAAAAATGAGTAATGATAAATTTCTAGCTTTTTTTTGGGAAACAACGTTTGTCTATTTATTTTTTTTCGTAGTTTGTGTCATTTTTCCACAAATTTTAATTTCTAATTTTTAATGTTATTTTTCGCGAGAAAAACAAAAACTACGCATCCCATCAAAAAATGAGTAATGACAAATTTGTAGCTCTTTTTTGGGAAACAACTTTTGTCTATTTATTTTTTGTCGTGGTACGTGTCATTTTTCCACAAATTTTTTTTTTATTTTTAATGTTATTTTGTACAATTAAAACAAAAACTACTACAAAAAAATTACAAATCTTAATTAAAAATAAACAATAGCACGATATTTAAAAATAAATCTAAATTTCAAAATCTACTCGCTTTTTATAATAAGATGAATTAATGTGGAGAATAATCTAACATTTTATAAAAAATATTATGCAAAAATAGGGATAATGTTTTATTATTATTTGGAATCAACGTTGATAAATCGATTTTCAACTATACAAAATTTTTCGTTAGTCTATGCCTTTTTATCTATTTAAAGCAAAAGTTATCATTCATAAATGCAATATATGACAATAAAATCTAATAAAGATAAAAAAAGTATTTTTTTATTTTACACCTCCATATAAAATTTTTCTTGGAATGTTTCATCATATCTTTTCATACAACTGATATGAAAAAATAAAAACTCTAAAACTGTGAACAGGCACATTAAAATAAGATTTATTTAACAAAAAATAAACAGTCACTGGCAAAAATGGAAATATTGAAATATTTCTAACTTGTAATGTTTTTACCTTGAAAACGATTAAAGTTCATTATTTTAACTTTGATAGTGTTTTTTTAATAAATTAAAAATTTTTAAATATAATATTGAGAAATTTTCAGGATTTTTGTACCTCATAATATATAAATATCGAATAATTATTTACGCAGCAAATAATAAATTAAATTGGAGAAGGTTTGATAGAATAGAAGAATAAAGCATTGTGTTTTTTTTCAATCCATAAACGTTTTTTTTTCCGTTAAAACATGTTTTCATAAATACAATCAACATAATACCGTAGAAGGGTCAGAACCTTGGCACTCCTCAGCTAATTTTAGCCCAGGCATCGTATCTCCTGAAACAAAAAATTTTGTTGTAGGTTAAAAAAAAAATTAATAAAGAAATTGACTTTTCTTTTATTGTCAAATATTCCCGAAAGTTACTACATTCTTTACAATTCTATAAAATTGTGTACTCAGAGAAAAATTTGTCTTGCATACACTGATCGAAGAATTCCCGTGTAGTTTGGGTTCACACCCCAATAGTTCGGGTGCTTTCTCTTTTTTTCTGTTTCACACGAAGGTTTGGCGCGCTTGCACTGCGGAGACGTGCGATCACCCCAAACATTCGGGTCCTCACCTGAAACAGCAGCGGCCGAAGTGGTGGGGCGCCCGCCCGAATAGTTGGGGAGCTTGCACGAATGATTCGGGAGATTCGAGTCGTCAACCGCGTTGGATGTTGCGCGTTCGACGTTCGCGCATGTTCGCTAATGATTTGATTTTTCGACTCATGTGCAAGCAAAGAATAATGTTTTATATTTCTCTTACCTTCGTTAAGGATTTTCAAAGAAAAACCAGATAACTAGTTACACTTTATTCCACTGACATCTCGCACATGAACAATAAAATCGACATAAACTAGAAACAGTGACATTCGGGCAGAGCCTGATGTTCATCAGCTGAGGCCATTAGCGAACATGCGCAAAGGTCGAACGCGCAACATCCAACGCGGTTGACGACTCGAATCTCCCGAATCATTCGTGCAAGCTCCCCAACTATTCGGGCGGGCGCCCCACCACTTTGGCCGCTGCTGTTTCAGGTGAGCACCCGAATGGTTGGGGTGATTGCACGTCTCAGTAGTGCAAGCGCGCCTAACCTTCGTGTGAAACAGAAAAAAAGAAAAAGCACCCGAACTATTGGGGTGTGAACCCGAACTACACGGGAATTCTTCGCTCAGTGTAAAGAAACCGTTACTTCAACATATTTTTTCTCGTTCAACCAAAAATAACTCAAAAATTAAGAAAAGCATTTTATATTAAAAAAATTTTCATTTGAACAAAAAATTATTTCTTTTAATCATAAAAAAATATTATTGGATAGGAGAGCCTTTACTTTGATTGAGAGACAATTATTATATTTCATTGAATGAAAGAATCTTTTTTCTAAGTGTAGATTTTATAATAGCTTTTATATTTTATAAAAAATGTTGGAATTCACTTTACCTTGCCCAACATTTAGAATCAAAATTATGGCAGTGTAGAAGAACACCATAATAAACTTTACAGCCGACATTATGGGAGTTGAATATTCAGTTTGAAAAGGAATACCAATTTTTCTCTATTTATAGCAACAGAGAACTTTTTTTTAAGTAGATAAAAGCGCAATAAACAATTAATAATGTCATGTCCGACGATGTAAATTTATGTAAAATGATATGCGTAATAATATACTAAAGATAGTAAGGAGGAAAGTTGCGTGCTGTAAAATATATGTTCCGATGGTTGTAAGTAAATATTGATTTACAATCTCCTTCTTATCTAAACTAAAAATAATAATCTTGGCTCAAAGAAAATTTATTCGTGTCAAAGGAAATATGAAATTATTGAAAAACATCAATAATTATTCAGTCAAACTTCCAGTTTATTTTTAACTGAACCTTATAATAATCAAAATCCTTGAACCGGAAATTTTGTATTTGAAATCAGTCTACAAATTTTAAAATTCCATGTGAGGTCATCTATGAAGTTAAAAATGTGTTTAAGAATTGCCATTAAATTGTGCTACAATGACAACAATGACAACGAATTTTCTATAAAATATATAAATGTGTAACCAAATAGTAGAATTTTTAACAAATTTTATCAAATTTCTACTCAATTAGTTAAGTCTTTAAATCATTCAGCATGAGTTGAATATTTGATTTAGAAATATTTTTTCGTTAATAACAAAAAAAAAATACAATCTAAAGTGGTCAATTTTCATGACAAAGAGAGGAGCTTTCTACAAAGAAATTAAATTTTCAACCAGTTAATTGAATTATCAACCAACAAGATATACATTGGACGAAAAAGATGAATTTTCAACTAAAAAAGACAAATGATCTTCAAACTATATAGATCTCTATCCAAATAGTTGAACTGTCAAGCAAGAAGCTTAATTTTTTAATAAAAAAGTTTAATTTTCTAACAAAAAGAACGAATTTTCAACAAAATATATAAATTTTCATCAGAATAGTTGAAATTGAACAATTTTCATAAAAGATAAATTTTCAAATAAATTTATGAATCCTTAACCAAAAAAATACATTTGGAAGAAATCAGATCATTTTTAAATCACAGAGTTGAATTTTAAAACTAAAAAGATGAATTTTTATACTGAGCGGATTAATTTTCTATGAGAAAATATATAATTTTTAACAAAACATATAAATTTTAAACTAACTAGTTTAATTTTTAACGAAGAGGATTAATTTTCTACCAAAAAGGTAGAATTTTAAACAAAATACCAGAATTTTCAAACAAATAACTGAATTTCCAGCTGAAAAAGATGACAATTTTTTTGATAGAATAATTCAGTTTTTATATTAAATTAATGAATTCCAGAGCCTGAAATGCAAATTTTCTACAAAACAGTTGAATTTTAAACCAGAAAATGTGAAGTTTCAAGAAACAAGTTGATTATTAACCGCAACAGATTAATTTTAATCAGACGGTTGCAGTTTTAACGAAAAAATATTACAATTATAAAAAAAGTTGAATTTTCAATCCAAAAGAGAAACAAAATGTAATCCAATTGTTTAATTTTCAAGTGAAAACGACGAATTTTCAATAAAGCAGTTTAATTTTTAACTAAATAGAATGACTGTGAAGCCTCTAATAAATAAACAGGAATTTTCATAATGTAACTGAAGAATAATAGTTTAAATAAGCATTGAAGATTATTTTCATTACTTTAAAATATTTGAAAATCTTTTAGAAAACTAGAATTTTTACTTTGAAAATAAACCGTCGGACTGACGAACATTTTAGGGCCCCTTATTTCTTTATTCATTTATTATTATTTCGTGAATTTATAAAAATTACAGTTAATATAAATATATATCGAATCTCAAATAAAAAAAATCGAGATCTCGAGTCGAGAATCTCGAAACTTTTTATTCGAGATTCTCGATCTCCATGAAGCTTTGAGTTCACCTGAACATGTTTCAAGAAAATCTCTATTTTTCTCGAAATCGTCTCGAATGCATCACTACTGATGCGCAACTTCATGAAATAATGAAACCCGAAATCTGTCTGAAAGCGTTCCATATCATTTTTATGATACGCAAATAAAGAAAATAAATAAAGAAAATAAAAAAAAAAGCAAATAAATAATTATTTCAGTTAATTTTTAATTTAACTTTATCAGAATGAAAATAAATAAACAGGAAATTTTATATTTGAAATTAGTTTGCAACTTTAAAAAATCCTTCAAAAATTAAGTTTCCGACAATCTTGTTTCACCAACATTTGCAATTCTCTGTGTGAAATTGTACGTTAGGATTCCCGAGGGATGGACGGAACCTCACTTAGCCTTATCACGTCCAGTAATGATCCTTAATTAAATAATGAAAGACACGTATCCTACAAGCAGTACAATTTTCATTCTGCACTAAGGTTTCTCTAGAATTTACATTACGCTAATTTAATTATGATTACACAGGCACATGAAAAAAAGGTCTGGTGCAACAGACGAGACAAACATTTATATACTTTTTTTGGGGTCGCTGAATCCGAATCCGGGGTTGTTTTGACTCAGTCAGGTCGTATTTCGTTCCTAATCTCAAAAAAGTAAAAAAAAAGTTTCAAACTTTCATCACTTTTTTTAAGTTAGGAATAAAATGCGATCTAACCGAATCAAACCAACCAAGGATTCGGATTCAGCGACCCAAAAAACGTATAGAAATGTTTGTCTCGTCTGGTGGACAAGACCTTTTTTTTTCGTCTTTTTACGTGTGCTTGCGCATAGGCACACGAAAAAAAGGTCTCATCTACCAAACGAGACAAACATTTCTATACGGTTTTTGGGGTCGCTGAATCCGAATCCGGGGTTGGTTTGACTTTGTCAGATCGAATTTCGTTCCAAACCTCAAAAAACTCAAACAAATCTCTCAACTTTCATCACTTTTTTTAAGTTAGGAACGAAATGCGATCTGGCCGAGTAAAACCAACCCCGGATTAGGATTCAGCGACCCCAAAAACGTATAGAAATGTTTGCCTCGTCTGAGGGACAAGACCTTTTTTTCGTGCTTTTTCGTGTGCCTGTATACAGGCT
>CAKNYM010052642.1:437722-451214 GCA_932195095.1 Andricus curvator | reverse complement strand
GTGCGATCGGGGTGATGGGAAATTAAGGAAGCGGAAGGGAAGGGAAATTGGGAGAGGGGAAGTAAGGAAAACAAGAGAGAGAAAACTAGAGAAAGTGAAACTGATGGGTGAGGGAGTATTGGAAACGAGGGGAAGTAAGGGAAATTAGGGATGAGAAGTAGGGGAATTAAGTGAAAGTGATGGGAAGTAGGGGAAAAATTATTTTAAATGAGTGCGAGTAGAAGAGGGAAAGTGAGTGCTGAGGAAGGGAAGTAGGGGAAAGGGATCGTTATCAGGAGAAGCGAGAAGAGGGGGAAGAAGAGGGGGATGAAGTGGGGGAAGGGATGAAGCGAAGGGTGAAGGGGAAGGAGGATACGAAACTCTTTTTTGTGCCTAATTTAATTTTTTTTTAATTGAAAAAAAGGAATAAATAATGAACTGAAATGAAAGAAATACAACAATAGATGATAACATTTCTTGGGGAATATATTTTTATTAAATTTGTTTTCCATGATCTATAACACAATCACGAATTGAAAGCCTTCGACACAATAGAACATGGATTGAAAGAAAAATTGAGAAGTGTGAGATGACTTCATTGAACCTCAATAAAAATGTTGGATCGATCCAAACATATGAAAAGCGAATTTCAAATGGATTTATCTCTCTGCAATGAGGCAGAATGATAATAATAAATCATTAATTCGTACCACGCAATGAATAAATATTTTTTTGAACAATTGCTCTATTCCTCTTTCCATTGATTATGGGCACTTCGCCAACATTCTGGCACCCTTCTCTACGAACACTATACATTTTTGTATCTCTTTTTTTATCTGTCAGTTTTTATAAGGCCACTAGAGAAATAAATTGCCTCTATTCGTTTCTGGCGTAAAAATCCCATTTTTTATTTATTATTTTGCATCACCTAGCAAACGATAGATGCGGTTAACGAATGTACTGAATCAAGAGTTGGGTGCACAATTTTTCACTTGTCAATTTTTCCGATGATTGAGCAATAACATTTAATTTGTGTAAAAAAAATAGTGGTATCAAAATCGTCCTCGTTTATTAAAGTTTATTTCTTACTAGCAGTAAAAATCTAAAAAAAATCTAATCTTTACAGTTTGATTAGAAAATAATCTTATTCTATAATTCTAAAAAGAAGTAGAATTAGAATTAGAATTACAATTCTAAAATTTTTTTATTTTAATCTCATTAAAGATTAGATCTTTAAGATTTAAAGGCTAAATTGAAAAATAATAAAACTCAATTAAAATTAATTTTTTAAGCTGGAAATTTAACTATTATGATCCTGGTTGAAAATGTATCTTCTTTAGTTCAACATTTATTTTTTATAATCGGAAATTCGTGTATTTTGTTGAATATTTATTTTTTCGGTGGAAACTTAATTTTCTTTGCTCAAACTACTTGGGTAAAAGTTGAAGCACTTTATTGAAATTTTTTTTTTTAAGTCCATTATTTTAAATAAAAAATTTATCTTTTTGATTGATAATTAGTTTTTTTTTTATTTGAAAATTAATTTTTTCGAACTGAAAATTTAACTATGTAATCTAGTTGAAGATTCATAATTTTAATAGAAAATTGAACTACTTGGGTAAAAGCTGAACTTTGTTAAAAAATATATTTTTTTGCTTTAAACTTGATCTTTTTGGAAGAAAATTTACATGTTATGTTGAAATTTGTTTTTTTGTTGTTTAAAATTCAGCTTTTTAACTGAAGATGTAATTTTTCCATTTTTTTTGTTGCTGAAAATTGACCTTTGTGAGTTGCTAATGGTTGAACCACTTGATTAAAAATCATTTTTTTGTTGAAGATTCATTATTTTAATTAAAAACTTATCTCTTTTGTTGAAAATTAGTTGTTTTTTTATTTGAAATTTTTTTTTTCAACTGAAAATTTAACTATGTAATCTAGTTGAAGATTCATCATTTTAATAGAAAATTTAACTACTGGTGTAAAAGCCGAACTACTTTTATTAAAAATTTATTTTTTTGCTTCAAGCTTCATCTTTTTGGAAGAAAATTGACATATTTTGTTAGAAATTTTTTATTTATTTTTTTTATTTAAAAATAAGCTTTTTAACTGAAGATGTAAGTTTTCCATTTTTTTTTGCTGAAAATTGACCTTTGTGAGTTATAAATAGTTTAACCATTTTATCAAAAATCATTTTTTGTTTGAGGGATCATTATTTTAATTAAAAACTCATCTCTTTTGTTAAAAATCAGTTATTTTTCATTTGAAAATTGATTTTTTTCAACTTAAAATTTAACTATGTAATCCAATTGAAGATTCATCATTTTCATTAAAAATTGAACTACTTTGGAAAAAGCTCAACTACTTTGTTAAAAATTTATTTTTTTGCTTCAAGCTTCCCCTTTTTGGAAGAAAATTAATATATTTTGTTAGAAATTTTTTTTTTAATTTAAAAATAAGCTTTTTAACTGAAGATGTAATTTTTACATTTTTTTTTGCTGAAAATTGACCTTTGTGAGTTAGAAATAGTATAACCATTTTATCAAAAATCATTTTTTTGTTGAAGGTTCATTACTTTCATTAGAAATTGAACTGCTTGGGTAAAAGATGAACTACTTTTTTCAAAATTAATTTTTTTGCTTCAAGCTTCATCTTTTTAGAAAAAAATTTATATTTTTTGTTAGGATTTTTTTGTTTGGTTTTGAAAATTTATATTTTCGGGTTGGAAATTTAACTGTTTTACAGAAAATTCGTTTTTGGTTGAAAAGGTGAGAAATCTGGATGCATTTTTTTGTTGATTGAAAAATCTTTATGTGGTGAAGATTTTTCATTTTGTTTCAAAAATTTGTTATTTTATTTGAAAATTCATCTTTTTGGTTGAAATTTTGACGAAAATTCGATATTTTATTATACCATTAAGCCATTTCCCTTTCGGGGTAGGCGTGACTTGCTCGGTTGGAGAATAGTAGTGTGTATATGGGTATATAGGTATAAGGTAGGTAGGAATATAGGTATGAGGTGGATAGGTATATAAGTGTTAGGTATATATATTTTAGATTGATCTGGAATTCTCGTGTTATTTATTTAAATGACACGTTTACTCCGCAACACTGCTCCGACCCAGGTTGCTGATCAATCTCTCTAGCGATCACCCCAAGTGAAGAGCCTCACAGAATTGTTATGTATGGTTCTCCACTTGGGCCCATCAGTATCCAAGATCTTTGTTTCAGGCGTCATTCATTCTACTGTCACTCTGTTTACAAACTATTTGTCGCCACACTTTTCTGTCCTGGCATACTACTCTAGCTTCCTTCACGTCCATGCATTTTTTCATGCAAGCTCTTGTGTTCCTATGGCTTCTTATGTCTCTACGGATTAATGTCTCATTTACAGATTCTAACCATTCTTTTGGCGGTCTACCTCTGGGCATTCTGCCATTTACTTTACCTTTATACACTTGTTTGGTCAGTCGTTCATCTTTCATTCTTTCAAGATGTCCGAACCATCTTAACTGATTTCTTTCCCATGTGTCAACTATTGTCTCTTTTGCACCACATTCTTTGAGGATTGTCTCGTTTCGGACTTTGTCCATTAGTGTTTTCCCGCATATTATGCGCAGAGGTTTCATGCCGATCGCGTTAATTTTACTCCTGTCCTTTTCTTGACAGGTCCATGTCTCGCTACCGTATAGTACAGTCGGTACGAATACAGAATTGTGTATGGCCATTTTAGCTTTTTTTGATATGTTTTTATTTGTTAGGATGGACCCTGCTCTACCGATAACCTGTTTACCCTTATTTATGCGCCTATCTAACTCCCCATCTATTTTTCCGTCGCTAGTGAATAGACTACCTAGATATACGTACTTGTCAACTTGTTCTAATCTCTCATCATTTAGGACAATGTTGCACATTGTTTTCTCACTCTTTCCCTCAAACACCATGATTTTTGTTTTATTTACGTTAATTTTGAGTCCCATGTCCTTCATGCTTGTATGAAGTTTATTCAACATTCTTTGCAAGTCCTCGACTGATTCTGCCATAACAATCTTGTCATCTGCGAAAGCTAACCCACGTACCTTAACTGTTTGGAGATCTACACCTTCTTCGTCGAAGAGTGCAGTTCTTAGACACTTATCCATGAATATGATAAATAGCCACGAGGACATAACGCATCCTTGTTTCACGCCTTGCGTAATATCGAACCAGTCACTCAGTTTCCCGTTTACCCTTACGCTCGCTTTACTACCTGTATACCGGGTGTCCAAAAAGTCCCGGGACGGCTAAATATTTCATCAGGTAAGATATTTTTCAGGGCGGTCAAGGTCATTCTTGAAGGAACTTTCAACAAGGAATTCAATGGTGACCTTTATTTTGATCTTGACCATGATCTTCACGGTCATTTCAAGGTCAAATTGATTTTTTTAAATGGGAACCTCTATTTTTGACCCCGGGAACTGAGAGAGCATAAAATTTTACGTCCAGATATGACCTTCACAAATCGAAAATTTGACCTGGAAAGGTCAGGGCAAGGTCAAACAACGTACAGCTGGATGACTCGACCAGCATGCATTTATGAAGAAAATGTTCAACGCAAGAGTTGTAGCATTTTATACTCCCGATCGATTGGTGACTTTGACCTTATCTATGACTAGAACCTTCACCAGGACATTTTCTTCAAAAATGCATGCCAGTCGAGTCATCCTGCTGCAAGTTGTTTGACCTTGTCCTGACCTTTCCGGGTCAAATTTTCGATTTGTCAAGGTCATATCTGGACGTAAAATTTTCCGCTCTCTCAGTTCCCGGGGTCAAAAATAGAGGTTCCCATTTAAAAAAATCAATTTGACCTTGAAATGACCGTGAAGGTCGTGATCAAGATCAAAATAAAGGTCACCATTGAATTCCTTGTTGAAACTTCCTTCAAGAATGACCTTGACCGCCCTGAAAAATATCTTACCTGAGGAAATATTTAGCCGTCCCGGGACTTTTTGGACACCCTGTATATTGTTTTTATTGCTTGCAGGAGCCCTCCATTTACTCCGTATTCTTTAAGAACTTCCCAAAGTTTACTTCTATTTACCGTGTCAAATGCTTTTTCTAGGTCAATAAATGCACAGAAAACTTTCTTTCCTACTCTCAAGCTTTTTTCTGTGACCTGTCTTAGGCTAAATATCTGATCTGTACATGATCTTCCTGGCATAAATCCACTTTGGACTTCCCATATTTTTTCTTCTGTGATTTCCATTACCCTACGAATAAGTATTTTTGAGTATATTTTACTTACGGTACTTAGTAGGCTGATACCTCTGTAATTACTGCAGTTGTTTTTATCTCCCTTTCTTTTGTATATTGGTACGATAATCGCTTTTTTCCAATCGTCTGGGACTTTCCCCGTCTCGATACATAAATTTATTAATTCGCACAACCTGTGAGGTATGTACTCGCCACCGTATTTGAGCATTTCAGCACTAATACTGTCTATGCCAGCAGCCTTACCGTTTTTTAAGTTCTTAATTATGTCTCGGACCTCAGTGACACAGACTTTTTCAATTGGGTTTTCTAATGCATTATGTTCTATGTCGCAGTTTTGTTGTCCTATATCTTCACCTCCTAATAGTTCTTTAAAAGAGTCTTTTAAAGCGTCTACTATCCCGTCTATATCATATAGCATTTCACCTTTGCTGTTTCTCATGCTAGCAAACTCTGTACTTTTACTTTCCTTCAACTGTTTATATAGTAGTTTCATTATTCCTCCAAAGCCGTTTTGTATTTTGTTCTCTTCTCCTGTTCTGATTTTTTCTTTACTCTCCTTGACTAGTCGTTTCAATTTCCTCTTTTTGTCTTTGTAATCATTTTTGAGTCTATTTCTCTCCTCATCGCTAAGACCTGTCATGTTTAATGTTCTCTTGTGCGCTTTTTTCTTTTCTCGCTGGGCTGCTTGAATTTCATCATTCCACCATGCATCACCAGACTTTCTTCCTACCACTGCCGTACCACACACTTCAATTGCAGTTTTAACAATGATATCCCGTAATAAAGCCCACGCGCCCTCTATATCTTTAATGCTCGTAAGCGCTTCCCAAGTTGCCCTATCTATGCGTTCGCTTAACTTCTTTTGAAACTCTATTCGCACTTCCGGTTTCTGTAAATTTTCAATCTTTATTCGAGTTTGTTTCGTTTTTTCTGTTCTCTTTCTTTTCCATCCCCGGCCTAAGTTTATTTTAGAGATTAAAAGATAATGATCAGTATTGCATTCGGATCCCCTCATGACTCTTGTATCTACAACTAGTTCTCTTAGTCTTTCATCCGCAATAACGAAGTCAATTACACTGCGGTTATTTCCTTTACACCAAGTGTACGTGTGGATCATTTTATGTCGAAACCAAGTATTGGTAATAAATAGGCCCTTTTCTAGGCATAAGCTAACTAATTTTTCCCCGTTATAATTTTTTCTTGGATCCCCAAATTTACCTAGTACCCTTTCCGTATCTGTATCCTGACGTTGAACGCCGACCCATCCGTTCATATCTCCTAGCAGAATTATTCTTTCACCTGGATCGCAAGTACTTATTGTGTCATTTAAAGTGTCCCAGAAAGCGTCTTTGACTTCTCGCGGCTCACTGTCAACTGGGGCGTAGCACGCTATGATAAATAACCTTCTGATTCCTACCTTCATTCTAGCCCACAACAATCTGGGAGATACAAAATCATGATCTTTGAGATGCTGTCTTGCTTTTTTATTCATAATTAAACCGATCCCTTGACTACGATTTGATTCACTACCTACTCCTGACCATATTTCAAAACCGCCTTTCAACACCCCATTTTCTATGTTTCTACTTTCGCAACCCTTTTTCTTCGTCTCAGGTACACATAAAATATCTAGTTTCCTTGCATGCATAGTTTCTCGTAGTTCTCTTATTTTAAGGTCATTCACTCCTCTAGCATTCCAGACACCCAGTCTCCATTCATCGCCTGAAATTCGACCTTTACGTTTACCGTGTGTATGCATTTTGTCGATCCAAGTTTCAGTCCATTCCGAGGCTACTTTATTGTTTGTATTATTCATGTTTAGATTGTACACCCAACTAACACCTTTATGCGCGAAATTTGTTTTGCGAGCCGAAATCATGTCCAAGTTAAGTGATTATTCGTCGTACGGTGGATAGTCTATCTGTAACGTCAGTCCCACCAATACTTCTGTTACTGTGTGTGTGTGTGGGGGGGGGGGGTGAGGACGGAGAAAGGAAACCGAGAGTCTCAATTGGTTGGTGATTTATTCTGAGAAGGTTACCAGCCTTCAGCAGCGTTGTATTTGATAGGAGTTAATATGTGTCCAAAGCCGAATACTGGCCTACCTCTAAAACAGAAGCCAATAAGTCTTTTTTTTTTTTTTTTTTTTTTTTTTTTTTTAATTTTTTGAAAAAGATTTATATATAGATCTAGATGAAATTTTCTCCTGGTTGAAGTATTAAAATAGTTATAATAATTAAACTGCAATATTATAAGTTTTAGGGAGAATTTAAGATGCATTTAGGAGTCTTTGAAAAAGACGCGTCAATGTAATAATATAATTTTTAATCCCTGGCAATTTGCGAAAAGCTTTAAAATGTGAGGATTTCTTGAAAAAATTTTGAAATTCCTTCGAAATCATCAAAATCAATTGAAAATTCCTACTAATGGAGAGCGGAAAAAGATCCTAAAATATTTGAAAATCCTTGAAATTCCCTGAAGCGTTATTATTTTCTTCAAATAGGCTCTTTAGGTTTGAAAAAGAGTTATATATAGACATATATTAAATTTTCTCCTGCTTGCAATATTAAAATAGTTATATTAATTGAACTGCAATATTATATTTTTGTTTTTGGGAGAGTTTAAAAATGCATTTAGGATTCTTTGAAAATAAGGCGTGAAGGGAGACGCCATCAGTTTAATTTTCGAGTTTTCCAACACCTCAAAATGTCTTGAACGATTTACCCCCCCCCCCACCCCCCCTCTATCATTACATGAAGAAAAATTTTACTTCAGCAGAAATTAATATAAATTGGTATAAAATGAAGAAAAACTCATCTTTTTAAAGCAGGTGGTAGGTTGCTCCATTTTGAGTCAATTTCGAAGATACAAAATACACTTTGTTTACGCGGTTATAAAATCTTGTATGAATATTTATATATACAGAAACAAAGTTTATTGAAAAATAATGAAACTGCAAAATTTTATATTTTGTTCTTTCCCTATTTCGAAAAGTCGACTCGCTACATGAGACACTGAAGTCAGACTGTGGTTTTTTGGTCGGTTTGGACAAAGAGGAGCATCTTGAGAGTCAAGTTACAAGTGCGCGCCTCATTTTCGAGGAAAAATTGAGTGTTTTGAAATTTTTGTAGATACTTTCGGAAACCATTGAAATCAATTGAAAATTACTACGAATAGAGGGTGGAAAAAATCTTAAAATATTTGAAAATCTTTTAGATTTCCTCAAGCGTTATTATTTTCTTCAAATAGGCCCTTTAGGTTTGAAAAAGAGTTATATATAGACATATATTTAAATTTCTCCCACTTGAAATATTAAGATAGTTATAATAGTTGAACTGCAATATTATAAGTTTTAGGGAGAATTTAAGATGTATGTTTAAATTGAATTTTTCACTGAAAATTTAACTTCTCCATTTTTCGCTGAAAGTTAATTTCCGTGCTAGAGAATTCGTGTGTTTGATTTCAAAATTCATCCTTTTTAGTAGAAATTGCATAATTTACACTAAAATATCAACTATTACATTTTTTTGAGAATTCATCTTAATGGATGAAAAATTCAACTATTTGGTTAAAAAGTCAACTATTCTGTTGAAAATTCAATTATTTTGTTGATAATTCAACTCTTTGGTTGAAAGTTAAACTATTTTATAATTACGATGTTAAGTTAAACTATTTTGTCGAAATTTTTAAATTATTTATTTATTTTTCTCTAGGAAAAGAGTAATTATTTGAATTTTTTAAATTCTTTTTCGGTGCCCGCATATCTTGGGAATATGTTGTTTTTTTTAAATAGGAAATTAGACTTTTAATTGCTATCATATGACGATTTTCAAAAATTATGAAATTTTATACTCCAAATTCTTGAATTATTTATTCGGAATTGGTTCATTTTTTCTAATCGTACTCATTTTCTTCCAATTAAGCAACTCAATATCTTAGAAGTTTTTTAAAAATTCTTATTCTTTAACTGAAAATAACCCTTTTTATAGCAATCCGCAGCTGAGCCTGATCCAATTTTAGGTTCCTATCACTTTGAGATTCTCATCTTCCACTTTTTTGTTGAAAATTCATATTTTCAAGTAGAAAATTCAAATCTTTTATAGAAAATTCCTCTTTTGGCTTATAAGTTCAATTATTTTGGATGAATTTTGTTTTCTTGATTGAAAAATCCTTATATGGCGAAGATTCCTCTTTTTGGTTTAAAAATTCTTTATTTTATTTGAAAATTCATCTTTTTGGTTGAAAATTTGATTGAAATATCTCAGAAGTTTTTTTTTCAACTGCAGATTGCACTTTTTATAGCAATCCGCAGCTAAGCCTGTTCCAATTTTTGGTTTCTGTCATTTTGAGATTGTCAACTTCCATATTCTTCGGAACTGGATAACTTTTTCTAATCACCCTTTTTTGTTATGAAAATTCAGAAACATTTCAGGTCAGAAGTGGACTTTTGTTTTTTCTTAAAAGAATAATTTCAATTTTATTGAATCTTTTTTCGCTCTACTGAAAAATTCTATTTTATTGGTTATTTAGCCCTGTACCAAAGTTTTTTAAATCTCTTTAAACTAGCTTAGAAAAGAGAATGAAAATATTTTCTTGAAAAGAAAAATATTTACATTTATTTATTATTTCATTTGTTTCAGATTGAAAGATTTAATTAGTTGCAAGTATATAATTATTTAAAATTCTTCAATTAAAAGTATTATAAATATCAATTAAAATTTTTTGATTTTAACGATTTGCAATTTAAAATTCCTAAAAATGTTCTCTTAATCGATTTTAAAGTTTTGAAATTCAAAATTCTGCAATTTTGCAGACTTAAAATTGAAAAATCTTGAACTTTGAAGATTTATGAATACGAATTCTTAAATTTGTATGACTTTGGAAATCTAAATTCAAGTTTTCAATTTTTAATTTTCAAAATTGAAGAAATTTGAATGGAAATCATAAAAATTACAGAATTTGTAATTGTATAACTTAAGACTTGCATGATTTTTAATGTATATGCCATAAAAATTAAAGAATTTTTAATTGGAAAACTTGTATTATTTTGAATTGTAAATATTTGGAATGTAAAAAATTTAAATTTTTAAATTTTACGATTAAAAAGCTTCAATTTTAACGGCTACAGGTTCAAAATTCTTCAATTTTGAAGATTATTATTGATGAAGATTATTACAATAACAATTAAATAAATTTCGAATGTGAATAATAAAAGTCAACAATAAAAGTTAATCTTAAAAATTGTATAATTTTTAATTGTAAATTGTCCAAATCAAAAGCTCTTTAAATTTAAAGATATACAGTTGAAATTTCTGTAATTTTGAAAATTGAAAATTTTTTAATTTTAAAGATTTCCAGTTTAAAATTATTCAATTTTAAAAATGTATGGATAAAAATTTTTCAATTTTGATCATTTTCGAGATCAAAAGTCAAGTTTTTAATTCTAAATCTTTGAAATTGAAGAAAGCAAAACTGTAAATCATAAAAATTAGAGAATTTTTGATTGAAAGACTTTCATAATTTTTAATTGTAAATATTTGAATTTTCAAAATTTTTAGATTTTAGGATTTCTAATTTAAAAAATCTTTAATTTTAACGATTTCCAGTTTAAAATCCTTCAATTTTAATTATGTTTAAATAAAAATTCCTAAATTGTGATGATTTTAATTATCAAAAGTCAAGAATTTTGAATTATAATTCTTACAAATTGATACATTTTCTATAATAAATTCAACTAAATAGTTGAATAAAGTTTCTAAAAAAATGAATTTTCAACAAAATAAACGATTTTTTAATTATAAAGGATGAATTTTGGACTCAAGAAGATAAATTTTCAACCAGAAATATAATAGTTAATTTTTCAGTGGAAAAAGTTAATTTTTAATAACAAAAAATAATTTTCAACGAAATAGTTCAATATTCCGCCATAGAGATAAATTATGAACCAAAAAATGAATTTTTTAACAAAATAGTTCCACTTTCAACCAAGAAGTTGAATTTTTAACCAAATAAAATGCATTTCTATAAAAATAGTTGCATTTTCAATTAAATAACTAAAATTTGTTATAAAGAAATAATTAACTTCTAACCAAAAATAGTTAGATTTTATAATTGAGTTCTATTAATTGTGATCGCCTTTAAACGAAAAACCGAGAAAAAGTGAAAATTTCTTGAAAACAGGGGAAAAGAGGGATTCTTTCAAAAGAGGAAAAGGGGGGAATTGGGGCCAATTTTTGAGCAAAAAATTTAATTGATTTTTTGAGAAATATGTTGTTTCATATAAAAATAACTAGGAAACATAAAGCAAATATCCAAAAATAAGGTTCAATACCAACGCAAATGTTTATAAATTTAATAAATTTTTTTAAAACAAATAAGTGAATGAAAATGTTTTCGTGGAGAAAGGCAGCGATTCGTCAATTTATTCGCACTAAATTTGAACAATTTATGGCCAAAAAGAGTTTTTTTAGTTAAATTAATAAAAGTTAATACCTAATTTGTTATTGCATAGAAAAATTTTATAAACAATTATTTAGATCACGTATTTATGATGGAATAAATAAATGTCTAGGGAATTTATATCATATATTAGTATGATTTTAGGTCATCCAACAAAAACTAATAATTGTTCAAACAGTCTTAATTAACAAATAATTATTTGGCAATTTTCAGGATTTAAACTTTGTTTTTTTTTTTAACGTGATCAACTGTTAATCACAAAATTTTCAATTTTTTTAGTCACTTCTATAACGATCTACTATTGTTATAATAATTGATTATATACTGTTTATGACTACGTTAGTTTAATAACAATACTGAATCTAGAAAAAAGTTGAAAAATTTGTTATTAACACTTGGTAACCTTAAAAGAACAAAGTTAAAATGCTGCAAAATAGCAAAATAATAAATTTGTTAATTAAGTTTGTTTAAAAAAATTTCAAATCTTATGGGCCATTTGATTTTCTAACATGTTTTCACACAAGGCGCCACATCGAGTTGAAAATTTGAGATTCTAAATAAAAAGCACTAAGAAAGGTGGGTCTTGTCCTGAATTTTTATAATTATAAAAAAAATTTTTTTTTGTAAATTATTTTTTTTTTTGCTTTTTTTCATGATTATTAAAATTTAGGGCCAGACCCACCTTTCTTAGTGCTTCTTATTTATTTATTTAATAAAAAAATTCAACAATTAAAAAATTGTAGATAATTTAAAAAATTTGAAGCCAAAATTCATAATCTGCTTAAACACGTGATTTTACCGGGTTGCACGACGAATGGCAAAAATAGAAAGGACGGTCGATATTAATTGTGTCAAGTGAGACCCTCAGCTTGTGCGCAAAATAAGACAATGCCAGGAATTCTTCAGAATTAGTATATAACTGTGCTATAATATTCCAAAATTCACCCTTCCATCCACTTCACTCTTGGTGGTAAACAATTAAAAAAATTTTCCATTTGATCCCTACATAAAGATTTTTCACCCTTAACGAGAAAATCTCAAATCCCTCAAACCTTGATGCATATGAATGAACTTGAAATAATCACGTGACCCGGAATTAAAAGTGGATGCGCTTGTACTCTGGATGCCTCCTTGTCAAAGCAAAGACCTCGTTCCATTGTTTTCAGAAATTTATCGTCAGCATTCTCATTAGCAGTCTGGCTTTCTTTTCGAGTCATTGACTTCAGAAAGAAATATGGACTCGAGGGGGAATTCACTCGTCAAAAACCTGTACGAAATAATTCATATTGTGCCTTAATTTTACATTATTTCTCATTATCAGGCATTATTATGCATTAATACGCCTTATTACGCAATAATACGTATTAATTAATCTTATTACGCCTCATTGCATAATGTTACGCAATTATTACGATGACATATCATGACTTTCCGAAGCTGTCCATCTGGGGTGATTGCTAGAGAGAGTGATCAGCGAACTGGGTCGACGCGGTGTTGCGTACAACGAGGCTCGAACCGAGTGAGTAACGCTCACTCAGAAAGGGATTTGGCTGAATGGTATAATAATAATAATAATATAAGGAGCTATTTGGAAGAGTATCACACTAATAGAATTCATTTCAATTTATTCAGATAAAAAGGATCTCTCTCCTTTCACTCCACTGGGATTCGAACACCAGATCAACTGATTTCCGGTCAGGTGCTCTAACCAATTGAGCTACAGAGAGATCAGAGAAAGATACTGTTTTTCTGATATACGCTAATTTAGCAAGGTGTAACACATTCAATATTTAAGAAGGAATCTG
>CAKNYM010052642.1:402637-437322 GCA_932195095.1 Andricus curvator | reverse complement strand
TTTAATTTATATCTCCATCTAGTCTGTGATGACGAAATAATTTTTCTATATTAGAGGATTTAACTTTGATCGATATTGTAGATTTTCATTATCCACAAATGTGTGATTGGATTTCTCAACGGATCGATAATTACCTTCTACGATGATAATACAGATTCCTTCTTAAATAGAATTCATCTAAAACAATGGCATAAGTCAATATCAGCGGAAGACACTCACGAAATTTTGTTAATTTGTAATTATAATTAGGCATTTTTCAAGGAATGTGTATTGTCATTAGAGAATAACAGAAAATATTTAACGTCTTTTCAGACTAGATGCAGCTATGAAAGAAAAATTATTTTAAATAATTTTTTTCTGAAAAATATCTTCTCCTTTCGCTCCGCTGGGAATCGAACCACAGAACTACATCTAGTCTGAAAAGGCGTTAAATATTTTCTGTTATTCTCTAATGACAATACAGATTCCTTGAAAAAATTGATTTGTACCATTTAGCAAAATAATGCGTGTATTTCTGAAAAAAGTTTCTTCTCTCGATCTCTCTAGTAGCTTCTTTCATAGCTCCATCTAGTCTAAAAAGACGTTAAATATTTTCTGTTATTCTCTAATGATAATACAGATTCCTTGAAAAAATTCATTTGTACCATTTAGCAAAATAATGCGTGTATTTCTGAAAAAAGTTTCTTCTCTCGATCTCTCTAGTAGCTTCTTTCATAGCTCCATCTAGTCTGAAAAGACGTTAAATATTTTCTGTTATTCTCTAATAACAATACAGATTCCTTGAAAAAATTGATTTGTACCATCTAGCAAAATAATGCGTGTATTTCTAAAAAAAAGTTTCTTCTCTTGATCTCTCTAGTAGCTTCTTCCATAGCTCCATCATGTCTGAAAAGACGTTAAATTTAAAATTAAACTCGACATTAAACTAATCACAACTCAATAAATAAAATAAACATTTCTTAGAGGAAAAAACTCTTTTTTCCTATTAAATCTTCTTGAAAGATTTCTTGAAAGGTAGCAAATTTTAATTTTTAATCAAGATTTCACGCAAATATTTGAAAAATAATTTCATTTTTTCGAAACAAATAAGCAACTGCAATTGTTAATAGCAATATGCTCTAACGAATTTTTATCATTTTATCTACTTAAAAATAAAATTTCGCTTTTTGTACGGCAGTAAGAGCCAATTATTTAGCAATGAATACTTCCTATGGACCGATAAGATTTGATAATTTTTTAAAAAAACCTAATTAACAAATTCATTATTTTGCTATTTTGCAGCATTTTAACTTTGTTCTTTTAAGGTTACCAAGTGTTAATAACAAATTTTTCACCTTTTTTTTAATACTTGGATAACGATTCAGTACTGTTATTGTTATTAATATTTAATAAATTATTAATAATAATTAATAATAATAAATAATAAATTATTAGAAAAATAGTGGATCGTTCTCGAAGTGTCTAAAAGAAGTAAAAAATTTGCGATTAACAGTTGATCACGTTAAAAAAAAGACAAAGTTTAAATTCAGAAAATGGTCAAATAATTATTTTTTAAATAAGACTGTTTAAACAATTATTAATTTTTGTTGGATGACTCAATATGATACTGCGGTTCAATTGGCAAGTAATATATGATATAAATTCTCTAGACATTTTTTTATTTATTCCATCATACATGTTCTGAATAATTATTTATAAAATTTGTTTATAAAATAACGAATTATGTATAAACTTTCATTAATTTAACTAAAAAACTGTTTTTGGCTATAAGTTGTCCAAATTTAGTGCGAATTAATTGACGAATCGCTGCCTTTTGATAAATTTTTTAACATTTGCGTTGGTATTGAACCTTATTTTTGGATATTTGCTTTATTTTTTCGAGCTATTTTACATGAAACAAAATATTTCTCCAAAAATTAATTGATTTTTTTTTCTAAAAAATTGGCCCCGATTCCCCCCTTTTCTATTATAAAATACAACTATTTTTGGTTAGAAGTTCATTATTTTTTGATAAAAATTTTAGTTATTCAATTGAAAATGCAACTATTTTGATAAAAATTCATCTTATTTGGTTAAAAATTCAACTACTTGGTTGAAAGTGGAACTATTTTGTTAAAAACTTCATTTTTTGGTTCACAATTTATTTCTATGACAGAATATTGAACTTTTTCGTTGAAAATTATTTTTTTAAATTAAAAATTAACTTTTCCCACTGAAAAATCAACTATTATATTGCTGGTTGAAAATTTATTTTCTTGAGTTCAAAATTTATCCTTTATAAATAAAAATTTGTTTATTTTTTTGAAAATTCATTTTTTTTTGTAGAAACTTAATCTTCTTCGTTCAGAATTCATTTTTTTTTTCGTTGAAAATTCAACTATTTAGTTGAATTTATTATTTTGGTGTTACGGTTTGACCTGATCATTATAAGTAATTTTAGTCAATGTTATTTTTTTTTCTCTCCATAAGGTCTCATATAAATATTTTGAAAAATATTGACCTAAGGTCATGTCAAGAGAAAAAAATTATATCAATTATAATTATCTAGTTGAATGCTGATGTCTTTGGTTGATAATTAAACTCTTAATATCAATTCGTATTTTTTGGCTGAACTCAATTGTTTTTTAAATAAATTAAAATCTTGCTTGGATGAGGTATAAACTATTACATTTGTTGTTTAGAATTCATCTTTTTTACTTGGAAATTCTACTACATCATTAAAAATTTAATATTTGTGTTGAAAATGCAATTTTTTGGTTCAGAATTAATTTTTTCAACTACAAAATATCAGTATTCTTTCTTTTGTTGAGAATTGATATTTTTATTTGAAATTTTTTTTTTTTTTCGTTGAAAATTTATGTATTTCGTTACAAATTCGTCTTTTTTGGAAGAAAATTAATCTTCTTGTTCGAAAATTCATCTGTTTGTTCCAAAAGTACACTATTTATTCCAAAATTGAACTATTTGATATAAAATTAACTTTTTTTTTGAAAATAATCTGTTTTTTTTTTAAATTCTTCTTTTTGTAATTTTCTTGGTGGAAAATTCAACTATTCTGTTAAAAATGAATATTTTTTATTGAAAATTCCACTACTTTGCTGAAAGTTGAACTACTTTTTAAATATTATATATCTTTTGATTCGTGTTTTTTTTTTGTTAAAAATGAATTTTATTTTAATCTGAAAACTGAACTATCAAATTTCTAATTAAAAATATATCATCAGTTAGCATAAGATCTAAATATTTGGCAGAAAATTCACGTCTTTCGTTGAAAATTCCTCTCTTTGGGAAAGAATTAATATTTTTGGAAAATTCGTCTTTTTGGTTAAGGCTTCAACTATTTTGTTTAAAAAAAAGACATTTGCTTAAAATGTTATCTCTTTGTTGAAAATTTAATTATTTTATTGAAAATTCAACTATTTTGTTGAAGTAATTTTTTTTCGAAAATTCAATTGTTTCTTGGTTGAAAATGAACTTCTTGTTGAAAATTCAACTTTCTTTTAAAAAGTTCGTCTTCTTGGCTTGTAAATTCAATTATTTGGTTAAAGATTCCAACCGTTTTTGGTTGAGTTTTGATCTTTGATGTTTGTAAGTCATTATTTAGTCGAAAATTCAACGGTTTTGTTGGATATTTGTCTTTTGGATTCTTCGAAAATCTGTTTCAATTTTCCCAAGAATCTTAATAAAATTATAAGCTTTAAAACAAATATCCAAATAAACTCAGAAAATAAATATTTATGCGAAATTTTCACTTTGTTTGGACAACATTATTTTTTCTGTCAAATCGAAAAACTGCACACGCACAGAGCGCCCGAATGATGACGCTAGTAAATATAAAAATAAATACCAATTTATCGATTTTTTAATTTTTGGAAAAAACTGTTTTGTAATTAATTTTAATTATTATTAAATTAATTATTAAAAAATTTTATTTGAAATAACAAAAAAAATTATTGGAATTATGGTAAGTAATATTGCATAAAAGTTTAATAATTAAAAAAAATTCGGGATGAATTTATCCTCCTAATCTCAAATTATCATAAATTCGCAACTGTAAGGGCGTATATAATTCAAATTTTCATGATTCAATAGAATTCAATACCCACCTTAATTTACATATTGAAAAAAATTTGTGGGTCAAACGGCACCCTGATGAAGAATTTCCTGTATTGTAAAATGTGGCATAGTTAAAATTGTATAAATAAAAAAAATTGAAATTGAAAAAGTCGAATTTTCGGATCAAAACCTCCATAGCGACCTGTAAATAAATATTTTCAAATTTGGAAAAGGGGATCATTTTCCCACCAAAGAATGAAGAAATTTCCAATTCAAGGTTTTAGGAAATATAAAAAGAATTTCAATTTATCATAAAAAGAGAAAGAATTCAACCTGCGTTTTGCTGTGTGTTTCAAATAGAAACTTTTTTTCATTCATCTATTTGAAAAAAATGATAGTAATTTTAATTAACATAAATTAATTTATGAAAATGATTTTATTTCACTTAATTATTTAATACGAAAGGTTCTTTTTATATCCCTAAAGTGCATTTGGTACCCACGTTTTCATTCCGAACTCCATTAAGTCAAATGCCAGTAAGTAGTAGAAGACAATTTCTGATATGAGGAAAGATAATGGTAACGTTTTATGCTTGAAGTGACAAGCATTCTTACTCCAACGACCGAAGTTGCTTAGGAAGCAATTTTCTTGGAAGGAAATTACAATAAACGATTATTCATCAAAGTTGGCCTTCCAGGGATGAAGTAGACTCGTGTCGAAGGTTTTAAAATTCATCCCAAGACAATCCTTCCTCTGTAATCCCTGAGTCTTTTATTTAGAAGCTATTTTTATATTCATTAAAAAAATTTTGTGCTTTATAATTAGTTTTCATAAGAAATTTTCCTATCTGTTATTTAGTTAGCACTTTTATTAATTATTTTTTTACAGATTTTTAGCAGCTTGAAGAAGGATATTCCTTTGGATATTATTACTGGTTTCAGAGAAAAAGATGATGAATTGTTTGGTCTGAGTTGAAAGGGATTCGCGGCTGACTTTCGATTTATAGAACATGATTGATGAATCCGATTCTTGTCAAAGAAAAAGGTTTTTCATTTGTTGCCTTAAGAAAAATTAGAAATCTGTTGTTTGTGTTACATCCCAAGGGAGACATAACATAGGCAAATTTTATTTTATTAAAAGATGATTTCTCGTTTTAGAATCAAATTTAGAAAAAAACAGGAAACTGGGATAAGGATAACTACGGAATGACCAGAAATAAACTCGACAAGAATTTAAGTTTAACAAATTAAATAATATTCATGTCATAAAAATACAAATAGATAAATGACTATAGTCATGAATAAGGAATATAAGGAGTTTATTCTGAAAGATCAAATATAAAAAATTATAGCAAGGTTGAATAAATGAATACTCTTCTCGACCAAGCTTCGAATCAGGTCCGAACTTAATCCTCAAATCCTAACTTTCAATGGTTTAAGAAATACTGGAGACTTCTGATGGTAGACGGTTGACGGGCCGACTTTTTGCTCCGGAGATTAGAGTTTCGATGGTTCTTCTATCGATTAATTTATTTGGCTGATGGCAAGCTTCTAAGCTGATTATTAACTGTAAATGTTTTCTCAACTTGAGCTGGTTGTTAACTGAAAATGATACTTAAATTTATTCTTCTAAACCTAAACGTCTGCTGGTAGTGGTAAATCTCTAAACTGATTCTTGCTTCATAATCGGCAGTATTTATGTACGTTACCCTTCTTCAGATTCACACGTGGACAAGTGATATTAAAGTAGAGGTAGGTCTAGCTTCCAATATGCGTCCATTATCGGTCTTGTGAAAGAGAGGGAAAAGTCTAAATATCCAATTAGAATTGAGGATTTTAGACATGCCCATGTATTTAAAGTAAAATAACCAATCAATAATTAGAGCTCGTGATATGTTCATATTCGGAGAATGACGCACTTGTCAAAATGCATGGTATCCCTTCTTAGATATCGAGGAGTAGGAAGCTCTAGATGCAGTAGTAAACACTAAGGGGAATATCCTCTTGTGTCAAAAGGACTCTTTTTGACACAAATAGGTATAGAGTAACTTTCAAAGATTTAAGAAATACTGGAGACTTATGATGGTAGACGGTTGAAGGGCCGACTATTTGGTCTGGAGTTTAGTTTCGATAGTTCTTCTATTGTTTAATTTTTGTTGCTTATGGCAAGCTTCTAAACTAGTCATTAACTAAAGATGGTTTCTAAACTTAAGCTGGTTGTTAACTGAAGATTATACTCGAACTCAAAATTCTAAACATAAACTTCTGCTGGCAGTCATGAATCTCTAAACTGATTTCTGCTTCATAATTGCCAGTCTTTGTATACGTTACCCTTCTTCAGATTCACACTTAGACGAGTGATAATAAAGTAAAATTTGAAAATTTTAAATTAGATTAAAATCAAATTCAAAATCCTATTTAACGTCCAATACTCAAGTTAATGTATAGAATTCCTGAAAATAAAACAAGAATCCAAAGATCAAATTTAGACAACCACCACAAAATGCTCCTATTGCAATTCCTAAGAACAAAAAAAAGGTGTTTCTTTGGACGAAAATGAAAAAGAGGAAAGACAAATGAGAAGGAAACCAACCAAATCCCCTTCCTTCTCTTTTTTATTTCTTTTGTCTTTTTTATTGTTATTATTATAAAATCACAATATGAAAGCATTTATAATATTTACCAACGTTTTGGTGCTCATACAGCACCCTTATCAAGGCAAGAAAAATTATAGCAGGTGGGAACAGCGACGAAACAACGACGTTGTCCCCTCGATACCTGAGATCTAAATATGGGTCAAAAGGCAAATCCATTATAAACACATCAGAAATAAGAGAAAATCAAGATTCATGAAAACCTATTGCTAAATGTAACTAATCACACTAGAATAACTCTTGTTTAATTTATCCAAATCAGTTTTTAAATTAATAGACAACTTATTTTGTTTTTTAATACGAAGCATTTCCATGAATTCTCCCTTTTTCTCATTACCTTCACTGTGTAAAATTTCAACATTATCGCAGTCAAACTCATGGTCAACATCAACAAACACTCTTGTATGTCTAGCAAGAACACTCTTATAACAACGTCCCAAACGAACATCACTTTTGTCTTCCTCCACCCTAGTATTAAGATGTCTACCAGTCTGTCCCACATAAGTCATCTTACAGATCTTGCAAGTGATCTTGTAAACAACACCACCTTTTTCAAATTTATCTAAAGGATCTTTACCAAAAGTTATTATTGAATCCATTTTAAATGGCATACGGAAAATAGTATGAATATTAAGTTTTTTTAACATAAATTCAATTTGACCAAGAAAAGGAAGAACAAACGTATTGAAAGAACTATATTCTCTCAATTCTTCCTGATTATCTGTAGATAAAATGTTACTTTGTTTTTGATTTGTTGAATTCTAATTGTGATATATTGCTCAATCAACTTTTGTGGGTGATGATTAGGAAAGAGGATATTCCTAACTATATTCAAATTCTCTTTGTGAAATGAAATGTGGGACAGACCTAGAGCTCTGTCAACTAAGTTTTTGATTACTGCAATTTTGTTTTGAAAAGGATGAGCCAAAAAGAAATTTAAAATTCTACCTGAATATGTACTTTTCCTTTACCAGTTGATAATAATATTACCATCCTGACCCTTAATTACTTATATGTCCAAAAAACTGATTCTATTATTGTTCTCTATTTCATTGGTGAACTAAAGTTTTGAATGAAAACTATTAAAAGCATCGAAAACTGTCTGTAACTTTGCTAGAGGAACACATAATAAGGTGTCATCAACATACCGAAAGTAATAGGGCAAAACAAAATCCAGCTTCTTGAAAGCAAAGACCTCCAAATCTTCCATAACTATTTCTGCTAAAATCGGAGAAATGACTGAACCTATGGAAGTACCGAATTTTTGCCTATAAAAAGATCCATTGAATTTAAAATAAGTTGAGTTAATAATGAAAACTATCCCCTCAATAAAATCTTTTTGACTTAATTGAGTACGTGTTTTTATATTATCCCATCTATTTAAAATTGCCTGTTTAACCCATTTAAGAGGTATACTGGGAAACATTGAAACAACATCCAAAGAAATCATTACATGGTCATCAGGAACAGTTTTTTGAAAAATAATTTTTTGGAATTCCCAGCTATTTTTAATATCGTATTTGGAAATTGTAATTGAGTCTTTAAGTATCAAATTAAAGTTTTGTTCTAAAAATTTCGTGGGAGTGTTAATAGTTGAAATAATCAATCTCAAAGGATAGCCATCTTTATGAATCTTTCTCAAACCATAACATCTTGCAAGAACTGTGTCTTCGGTATTTATATCAGTCCATCTTATATCCTTTCCCAAAAGTCCTTTCTTTCTCCAATGGTGTACAATCTTGAAAGTGTCTCTTCTTAATTGTTTCAACGGATTTTCATTCAATAATTCAAAGTTATCACGATTGGAAAGTAAATCCTTCATATCCCTAATATAATCGATTTCTTCATACAAACTGTAATATTGCCTTTATCAGCACTCATGCAAATTATATCAGGGTTGTTTTTAAGGAAACCTTTCGTTATCTTGAAACCTTCAGAAATTTTACGATCGCTACTACTAATGTGCAAACAATTTTTATCAACAAAGCTCTCCGACAAGTGTAAAACCTTGTTTCCGAAATCCTGTTGATCTAATATTGGAATTTTGTGTATACTTGATCCAACATCTTTGACCATTTCGATCATTTGTTTCGATTTACTTTTAATCACACGGTTACTAAAACCTTTAACTAATCTGAGAATATCTTTAACTGAATCAGGAATTTCAATATTTGCCAAATTTACAAACCAAGGATCCTTATCTTCTTTTACAAAAATCTTGTGTAAATTTAAATTTTGTTCTTGAATATTAGTTTGTTGATCAATAAAAATAGAAAGTTTGTTCTCATGTTTTTTATCATCGTTTAAAAATCTTCGATTAAAAAAAATCTGATGTTTTAAAAGAGCAATGATTTTATCTTGTTGTAAACATACTTCCAATTCACTTCTAATTCTGGAAATTTTTACTTTTAAAAAATTAACATGATTTGAAACATCCTTGGTCAGTAAATTCAGCATTGAGCTTTTGAAATTCTGTAAATTATGTTCGAATTGTCTATTGCAAAATTTACTGTGAAAAGCAAAATCTCGAAATTTGATATCCAAGAAAAATATTTTTTTAGGTAAAACATCATTTCTTCGAAATTCAATCAGAAAACTTTTCTGAAGGATACTGCCTCTTAATTTTTGGTTGATATCACACCATAATTTAACCTTTCTGAAGGCTTTAGGACCATATGCAACTTTGATCCGATTAAAAAAACATAATTTCAAAAAAAGGGTGGTTAGAAATGACCTCCAATCCAAGTCAGCTAAATTGAAATTTAAGAATTTTAAATTAGACCAAAATCAAATTCAAAATCCCATTTAACGTCCAACTAACGTTAAATGGGATTTTTAATTTGATTTTGGTCTAATTTAAAATTCTTAAATTTCATGTTTAGAAGTTGTCCTATTTTCGCAGGTGGTTTAAATATGGGTTGGATGTTGTGTAGCTTCAATGTAGGGTAGGATGGTGGTCCTTGTTCTCTCTCTTTCTTTAGTAGGTTGTGTTGACTTGTTTCTTTGAGTGTATGTTCTTATTGCCTTATCAATTTGATCGTTTCTGTAATCGTTTTGTATTAGGATTTGTATAAAATTTTGTAGTTCCTTTTGTAAGTTATCTTTATCTGTTATGGAGGCAGCTCTGTATAAAAGTGAGTTGATGAACGATTGCTTTTGAGATATATAGAATACAACGAGATATATAAATAGATGATAGAACACTGTCTCACTAATACCTACTTCTCTTTCAATAAAAAATTCTACGAACAACCCTCAGAAGCAGTAATAGGATCTCCAATATCACCTGTAATAGCCAACATCTTTATGGAAAATCTAGAAAGTAAAATCTTCAACAAATCCAAGCTTAAACCAAAATTTTTTTGCCGCTTCTTTGACGACACTTTTGTCATCTGGAGACATGGACTAGATGAAATACCCAAGTTCTTCGATTTCATAAATCAATTACACTATAGTATCCAGTTCACCATGGAAATTGAACGAAACGGAAAATCGCCTTTCTTGGACGTACTAGTTTACAAAAGATCTGATAACATATTAGGAAATGAATTTTACAGAAAACCCATCCATACAAACAGATACCTACATGCCTCCTCCCACCACCACTTATCTCAAAATCAATCGGTCATCAACTCCCTTTTATACAGAGCTGTCTCCATAACAGATAAAGATAACTTACGAGAGAAACTATAAAATGTTAAACAAATACTAATACAAAGCGATCACACAAACAAATTGATAAAGCAATAAGAAAATACACTCAAAGAATCAAGTCAACACAACCTACTAAAGGAAGAAAGATAAAAACGACCACTATCCAACCCTGCATTCAAGGTATCACAGAACAAATAGGAAGAATTCTAAACAAACACAACATCCAAACCATATTTGAACCACCTGCGAAAATAGAACAACTTCTAAACAACTCTAAAGATAAAAAGGCACCTCTCGGTGATCCCGGAGTATATAAAATCCCTTGTTCTTGCGAAAAAGTCTATATTGGAGAAACCGGGAGGGCGGTGAGCCAACGTGTAAAGGAACATGAGAGTGAAGTCAGGCTAAAACATTTCACGCAATCAGCACTAGCTGAGAATCATATCGAAACAGGATATAGCATTTCATTCGACAAAACAACCGTCATCGCAAAAACGTACTATATTTTTCCAAGAAAACATAGAGAAGCAATCGAAATTTTAAAACACCCTAATAAAATCAATAGGGACAATGAATATAAGTTTTTTTCATCATCTGTAGATTCAAAATCCTAGCTACTCCTTTTCTCGAGATATTCACATTTTCATATTTTAGTTTTTATAGTGTGAAAATATCACAAATAATGAGTAAAAGAGGGTTAAAAATTTTTTTTTTTAATTGATTATTTACAGCTTTTTATTTATTTAAAAATGGAAGTTCAATATCTATGAATCGAATGTTATACATAAACCATGTTTAGAGTGACCCACACTGTTAAAAATTTCTGTTGTAAGTTTAAGTGAAATGTGCATGACGCCAGTTACAGTGACAAGTGTACCTTAAAGTTACAATAGTTTCATATTGAAATTAAAGAATCTTTCATTGCAATTTGAAAACCAAGTATTCAAATTGCAATGAAAGTATTGAAATTTCATTAAAAGTACTGAAACTTAAGTACAGAATATTGAATCTCACTAAATATTTGTATTGAAGTTTTAAAGAAAATACTGAAATCTCAATGAAAGTACACTGTTAAAAATGTTTGCAATTTTAATATACATTTAATATACATTTGTATATTAAATCTAAAACCTAGGTATACGGAATCGCCATTCAGAGACTATGTTATTAAATTTCATATACCGCATATTGATCATTTATCAGAAAAGTCCGATATTTGCACTTTTCAAAAATTAAAAACAATTCTGGCAGCAATTTTCAATTATAAATGATCAAAAAGAATATTTCCTCCTAGATGAATGTAAACTACAGTGGTTTTTCAGAGACAAGTTCAATTAAACAAATAATTAAGAAACCTAACCTCCAAGCACCTGTACTCACGTTAAAATTGTAACATTCGCAGCGAATTTTAGGAATAATTCCACCCGTACGTTGCACTTTAATTGTAAGTAAGAATTTAGTCGACGAATGTAAGGTTATTGCTTTATTTTTTAAAATTTGACAAGATCTGAAGGTATCAAGGGACTTGTTGTTTTCACGCATTCTGTTTTACCGACTTTAATATACATGTATATTAATTTTACAACATGATGGTATATTAAAATTAATGTACGGTATGTGCAAATGACTTTACTCACATGTATATTAAATTTCGATCAGATTTTTTTAACAGTGTATTGAAACTTAATAAACTAGAAGTTCAAATTTCATGTTATACAAATTTTATTTAAAGTTAAAATAATTTTAATTATTGATAATAATAGTGACACTGCGATCAACAGTTTTTAATTTTTCCTTCGGCTGAAGATCTTCTTTCGCACCTTTTCCTTGAGAATTGATTTCCATCAGCAATCTAGAATTACATACAGTAACTTAATTAAAAATATTATACAGGTTATAAGTACATAATGCAGTTCCTTAATTTCTTATATTTACCTTTCAATGAATTCTAAGGTTTCGAAAACTTTATTTGGGTGAAACAGTCCAAAAACGTAATCGCATAGAAAATTTATCAGCACGCCCGTCAAAATGTTTTTTTTTTAATTAGTATTTTGTTCTCTACTACTAGGCAGCAGGTAGTATTGGCGTTGTACAGGATATGACCTATAAAAAATTACACATTATTTTTTGTAAAATTCATTCAAAAACTTTGAAGCAAATACTCAGTAACAAATTGTTGAACTTTCAAGCCAAAAATATGAATTTTCTACAAAACAGTAGAATTTTTAACGTAAAAGTTCATTTCAAAGCAAATTGTTAAATTTCTAACTATAAAGATGATTCCTTAATGAAATTTGTTTGCTTTTTAATAAATTAGTTTAACTTTAAGTCAGATAATCGACTCTTCAACTAAAAGAGATGAATTCTCAACAAAGCATATAACAAATGATATTTCACTCAAAAAATTATATTTTTAACCAAATAGGAAGAAGTTTTAACCAAGAAGATTAAATTTCTACCAAGAAAGGCGAATTTGTAACAAAATACATGGATTTTCAACCAAAAAGTAGAACCTTAAACTAAAAAATATAAATTTTTAACCAAATAGTTGCATTTTTAAATAAAAAGGATCAATTTTTAACGAAAAATAGAATAGTTTAATTGTCATTAAAAAAAATTTATTTTCAACCAAACATGAAACGAATTTTCATAAAAATAGTTGAATTTTAAACCAGAGATGAACCTTTAACTGAAAAAATTAATTTTTAACGAGTTAGTTCAATTTTTAAAAAAAACATGACTTTTTAACATTATAGATTCATTGTCCACAGATTAATTAAATTAACCAAATATTAGAATTTTTATTCAAACGAAATGAATTCTGAGCCAAAAAAATAATAATCTGATATGATCTTTATATTCTGTACATGTAAACTAATATACATGTTCTGAAACGTACACTGTTATAAACATTCTGAAATTAACAAAGTTATAGAATTTAATTTATTTATTATTTCAGCCATACCACGCTGAAAAAACCAGTTCTCGTCAGATCACTGAAGTTAAGCAGCGTTGGGCGCGGTTAGTACTTGGATGGGTGACCATTCGAGAAAACTGAGTGCTGTTGGCACATCGTGGGTGTGGTGAGCCCACACTTGTAGTTATTTACTACAAGAAACTATCCACCTAGAAACACTACCCGAATCGGGTAGTGTCACGCCTACCCTGAAAGGGAAGTGGCTTAATGGTATACATACATAACGTTACAAAAGTCGCGTTATAAAACATATATAAATTTCATAAAAAGTGGTTTAAACTTTCCGAGATACCGCATTTCCAACAAAATTATTCAAAAAATTCAGTGACATAACTATAATGTGGTAAAGATAGTTTGAAGAAAATAAAAGACAATAATTTGACAATAAAAAGCAGTGAAAAGTGACTAAACTTCTGATAGTTGAATAATAATTATATCTCAATTCGAGTTACCAAGTTTATAAACATGGTTCTGGATAAAACTGTTCACTATTCCCAATGTATGGTATTAGCACTTTTATACTCAATCTTTCTTGCACCTGATCCGTTGCCTGGATATGCTCTCTGTGAAGGTCGAAATTTAAATGATAATTTTGATCTAAGGTTTAAGACTCTACACTGTTAGAAATTTTTGCCGTAAATTCAAGTGAAAAGTATATGGAGCCCAGAACAGTGCTAAATGTACCTTAAAGTTCTGAACCTTTTCTATTGAAACTTGAGAAGCGAGTATTGAAACTTGAGAACCTTGTGTTGAAACTTAAGAAGCAAGTATTGAAAATTAAGAGCCTTGTATTGAAACTGAAGAACCGAGTATTGAATCTTAAGAACCGTGTATTGAAACTTATGAACCTAGTATTCAATCCTAAGAACCGAGTATATTGATACTTAAGAACCTAGGAATGAAACCTAATACCGTACTATTTAAACCTAATACACATAAATTGAACCTTATGACCATAGTATTGAAAGTTACAAAACATGTATTGAAACTCTAAAACATAGGGCCGAAAAGCGATAGTGAACGTTCTTTCTGCCCCGTTTATATGCACACTACGCGAAATGTTGATTGCGAGAGAGATCCCGAAAGACTGCGCTGCGACTCAAGCGGTCAGCAGACGAAACTTTCGACTCCCACTCTCCAAGTCTCGACGCGCCAGACAAGGAGGTTTTATTTTAGAGGAGTAATCCTAAGTTTTGAAGATTTAAAAATATGTCGAAAAAGAATCTGGAAAATTAAAGAAAGTTTTTTTTTATTCAGCAGGATTTTTATTAAGAAAATATTTTTATTGTTTTATTTAAACGTTATATGGCCGTAATAATTTAGGCAATTGTATTTACGTTCCATATTACGTATGATATACGTCGGGTTCAAGGACATTCCGAAGTTTTAAAAACGTTATTCAAACGATAATAAATAACTCAACAGTCTGTGTTAATTGAATTTTATTATTTTAATTAATATTAGCCAATTGTTAAATAAAAATGTCGAAACTATTAACTTTCATAAATTTAAGACATGTATATAAATTTTTAGTTCATCAGTGAAAATCAAGTTGCAATAACATAAATTCTAAACTAGAATACTGAATTTTCAAAACTCTTATCATAACAGTTAAAACTTTCTTAACAATTTTGGAAAATTCTTTTAAAGTATTATACATTGAAGATTCATTTAGGCCGACTTATACCTAAAGCGCAGATTCAATACGGGGTGCTTGAAACTTCAGGTACCTAAATAGGCTCTCAATTCTGGGTATTAAATTTACAAACCTGTTCTTATACCTCAATACTTACATTGCAAATTAAAGAACAGTTCCTGAACTTTAAATTTTTCTCATAATTATACAAAATAAATCTGAAATTGACTATACTTTTCTATTAACTTGAATTTCAATAAAGTGTGCCTTGAATTTCAGGAAGATTTGTAACTGAAATTTAAGAAAATTTTTAACAGTGCAGGTATATAGAGTATAGGCTGTAGGGCCTAAGTTAGCAGAAAATAAGAAGGATGGAAAATTAAGTGTTCCAATATTCGGAATTGTAAACTAATTTCACCGATATGACTTCTATATTATAGTAGACCCCTGTATATAGAAGTAAATTCACAAGTTTAAGCAGGATCCTATTCATACCACTGAACTGGGTACTGTTTTCATTCATTCACACCGTCTGTAACTGAAATGTCGATTCAATACAGGTGCCTTAAACTCAAGATACTTGTACGGAGTTTTCAATTTTGTGTATTGAAGTTACGAAAGGTTCTAAAGATTCAATACTTGCGTTAAATATTAATCAAAAGTTTCAAATCTTTCAATTTTATTCAGAAATATACTGAAGAAACTTAAATCCTAATATACTTCGACTTTGAACATTGGACAAGTTTGTCACTGTTTCGGAACATTTTTAACAGTGCAGGACCAATAACGAGGACGTAGTGGTTCTATGCTCCCATTTTTTTTATATTTTTGACGATTCTTTTTGCAGTTTTTGTTTTTGTACGTATTTCTTCTTATATTATATTGTAGTGGGTTATATAAAATTATATTAAATGAAATAATATAATAATATTAAATATGAATTGATGAAAATTCACCTACTGCTCTGAAGAATTGAGGTAAATAAGATTCATCATTCGTATCATTTACTTGATAGCGTGCCCAGGTCTTTAAAAATTCACGATGAATCGTCTCTTAAGCTTACTCGGACATAAATCAATAGCCATTGTCATTATCTATACACTTTAAACCCTCTTTAATATGTGTAAGAATAACATGAATTTTCAGTGTTTCAGAAACGTTATCGATACTCTTTAAAGCTACATCTAATTCATTTATGTATATTTCTAATGGAGGACCTACTTTATCAGAATCGAAACAACAATTTACGATTTTAGTCATTGCTTTATAGGGAGCAATGTAATGTACAATTTTATAAATACCTACATCTTTATCAATTTCAGGATCTTCAAGCTTATCAGCTTCCTTCAGTAGTTGTCTACATGCATTACCTTCACACAAAATATCCAAGTATCAAATTGAGCTGGAAAATCGTATCAAAAGATTGCACAATGGGTAGTTTTCATTTGTTATACAATACAGTTGTCAACTGTTTGCAACATTTTGATACCTTGGGTTTTTGTGTGTTCAAAACAATCTCCATGGTAATGTTTTGCAATAAGCTTCAATCTTTTTGGCCACAATAAAGCTTTTTCTAGAGTTAACAGGAGAACCAAGCCCTTCTAAAATAAGTGGTTCACAAAACCCTGGAGAACGTGAAGTTCAAGATAATGCATTTCTGTAAAACACAGATGTCACCTTCATCATACAACTGATAACTCAGGAATAGAAAATTATATGGAATTGAAAACGTATGGAAATTTGTGACCTGATTATAAAAAAAAACTTCTCTCATTTCTTCCAGGTTCCATACTTGCGCAAGTATGGAACCAAGCTTGAGCCCAGCTAGTGTCAAAGTTCCTGAAATTGATGACAGATGGCGTAGTATTATTCTCTCTGTTTACTCATTACTTGCAAGTTTCAAGTGTAAAACTTTACAAAGTGGAAAATTTTGTGAAAATTAAAATTCTTCAAGTCTCTTGAAAGGAAAGAGTGATAGTTTGAGCCAAAATTAATTTATAAATTTTGTCCAAGTGAGTGATTAATATTAGTGGTGATGGTGATGATTGAGATTGCACGTGACTTCTAACCTCAAACTGCGAAAACTATATTGTCCAATTATAAAGTGTAAATATGTTGTTAATTTATGTAATGATGCTTAAAACTTTAAATTATAAAAGAAATATGATGGACGTAAATTAAAAAATTATTGTACATAGATGATGATGATGCAGATGATGAGGAAGAATCAGAACCCGGTGAGATAATCAATGAAATACCACCATTTGGAAATTTGCACCACAATTTGAGAAACTAATAAATAAGTTAATTCATTTGTCAACTTTAAATTTAAATAAAAAATATTTCTGCCTAATTTCTACTTTTAATTGAGAGAATATAAAATGGCTAGGAATCGATAATAAACCAGGACAAACTGGATAGATGATTCATGATGAATTTTTTAAGAACTAGTAACGATATCAAATAAATGATATGAATGATGAATCTTATTTACCTCAATTTTTCAGAGCAGTAGTTGAATTCTCATCAATCCACATTTATGCACAGACCTTTTAGAATTAAAGGTCAAAGCATCGACAACTGTAATTTGGTGATTGTGAATTCTCTTTCGTTAGAGCTCCTTCGGCTTTAACGAAAACATTCTCATAACGTATCTCGTGCTTCGCACTCGTTTTTTTCCAAAATCTGAAAGTTTCTACATTATGTTCAACAATTTTATATCAAATGTATATTACATTTATTTATGTACCTCGGCCTAGAATTGCTTATTCAGATATTGCAAAATGAAGCAAAAGTTTTATTTATCCTGATTAATTTAATATTTGTTTCTTATTTTGCATTAAATTTTATTCTTAGCAACCATGAAAAATGTACCATTTCAATAAATTTATATTATTACAGTTCATAATATGCATTGGTATTGAAACATACATATTTTCATTGTACTATATACATTGTACTATAAGAAAAAAAAATTTTGTTATTAAACATTTTATTGGAACTTGTGAGGTTTTTCCATAAATTTATTTTGTTAATTTTTAATTAAGAAAGATTTTATAGTAAATGAAGAAAAAAAAATCATCCAAAATGTTAAAATTTTGAGTCAAAAGGTAGAGCTTTCTACAAGAAAGTTGAATTATCAACCAAATAATAAAATTAACAAACTGCAAATTATAATGCTCTACTACAAAAGATAAATTTTAAACAAAATACATAAGTTTTAACTGAATTGTTTAATTTTCAACCAAGAATAATGATTTTCTACCAAAAGGGACGAATTTTCAACAAAATACATAAATTTTTAATCAATAGTTGAATTTGAACAAATTTCATGAATTTCTTACCTAATACTTGAATTTTTAAACTAATAAAGACCAATTTCTTAATCCGAACTGCAATAGTTAAATTTTCATTCAAAAAATGAATTTTCACTGAACAACGAATTTTTTGGAAAAAAAGTTGAATATTCTATTAAATAGTTGAATTTTCTACCAAGTTGTTGAATTTTATATCCAAAAAGACGAAATAACTACAAAAATTAAAAATTTTCTACAAAGAGGTTAATTTTCACGTCAAGAGTTGAAAAAACAAAATTTTAAACCAAAAAAAGAATATTCAACGATTTTAAACTGAAATTAATGAATTTAATTGTTAACATTTGAATTTTCAACCAAGAGAGATAAATTTTCAACCAATAACTTTTTAATCCAAAAAAGATGTATTTTGAATCCAAAAAGACGAATTTGCAACAAAACAGTTGCATTTTTTTAAAAAGATGATTTTTTAATATAACAGTTGAATTTTTAACAAAATAACCAAATTTTAAACGAAATGGTTTGAATTTTACACCAAAATTAATCATCAACTGAACGGTTGAATTTACAAGCAAGAATTGAACTTTCAAGCAAAAAGAAGGAATTTTCAACAAAATTGTTGCATTTTTAACCAAATAGGTGAATTTTCAACCTGAAAGGATGATTTTTTAACTAAATAAACGAATTTTTAAACGAAAAAGATTAAATTATAAATAAAAGTAGTTAAATTTTCAACAAAATAGTTACGTGAAAAATATAATAGCTGATATTTCAACTAAAATAAAGATTTTATTTTCAAAGGAGAAAGTTGAATTAAAAAAAATGATACGTCAACCAAAAAATAAATTTTCCTACCTAACAGATGCATTTTTATTAAAAACCATAAAGTTTCTACCGAAAGAGATGAATTTTCAAACCAAAAATAAAAAATTTTCTACAAGAGTTAAATTTTCTAACAGAACAATTTTTTTAGTTGAGAGAGGAAAAAAATTGCAATGAAATTGTTGAATTTATAAGCCCAAAAGACGAATTTTCAACAAAACAGTTGAACTTTTAAGCCAAAAAGATTAGGTTAACTTTTAACCAAATATTTGAAGTCTAAACTAAAAACTATCAACTTTTTATTGATTTTAAATTGATTTAAACTATTTAGTTAAATTGTCAGTTGAAAAGCTTATTTTCAAAAAAAAAAAAAAACAATTTTCAACAAAATAGTTGAATTTTCAACTAAAAATAATAAAATTTCAATGAAAAACAAACGTTTATTCAACAAAATAGTTAAATTTTCAACCAAAGAGATGGATCTTCAACTAATAAAATGAACTTTCAACGACGTAGTTAAATCTTCAACCACCCAGATAAATTTCCCATCAAGAATATTAATTTCCTGATGATAAAAATTTATTTGTAACCAAATACATAGATTTTAAACTGAATTGTTAAGTTTTCAACTAAAAATCATGAATTTTTTAAACAATGATGGAATAGTTATATTGTCGGTAGCAAAAATTAATTTTTAACAAAAAAAAAGAAAATTTTAAACGAAATAGTTAAATTTTTAATCAACGATATGGATCTTCAACTATTAAAAAAAATTTTTAACGAAGCAGTTCAACTTTCAACCAAGCAGTTGAATTTTACATAAATCAAGAAGATTAATTTTCTACCAAAAAACGAATTTATAACAAAGTACATACATACATTTTCAACGAAATTGTTCAATTTTCTACTGAAAACTAACAATTTTCAACCAATAATGGAATAGTTCAATTATCAATAAAAAAACATCACGTGCGTCCTAAACTACGACCCAAGACAGATTTATGTGCAAACATCTTCGGTAAACATTAACTGAAATTGAAATCTTACATAAAGCAAATAATAACTCACACAAATGTAGGAGTATAAAAATTGATTTTCTCTTATATGTAATGTCGTGAAAAAGTTTCTGGACATCCATTTTCCAATAGGTTGAACAAGCACCCTAGTTTAAATAATAATAAACTGTAGATTTTGTCTCAATTAATGCATGAAATGTGATAAAAGTACCCGTTTTATGGGCATAAATGAAAGCCAGTATGTGTTAATTTTATTAGAAGTTGTTTGAAAACTCATCAAATGTTAATGTTTCCGGAAAATATCAATAAATTCTGAAATAACCATTTTTTAAAAATCCTTTTTCAATTTTCAAAAACATTTAAATTAATATATTCATAATTAAATGCTTTCATTCAATTTCAAATTCTATTCAAATATTATTGCATTATAAAATACTCCATTTTTTAAGCATTTAGTTTGAAAATTTTTAATAGAGAAATTCTTGTTTCAATATTTAACAATATTTGACTGTTTATTTGGAATAAGAAATTATAAATCGAATATTCAGAAATAAACTAAATAAAATTGAATTATTTAAAATAAAATAAACCTCGAATCGTTCGAATTTCAGGGTACTGAATGTGAACTTAAAAAGTTGCATTGTTTCATTTTTTTAATTTTTAATTTGTAAATTACATTTTTCAATTTAAATTTTTCAAGAAACAAATTATAATCACTAAATTGTACTGTTTTTAAGTTAAAATTGTTTGAGAATGATATAATTTTGAACACATACAAATTTCTTGATTGATTGTTCAAACTAGCCTCGAATCATTAAAATTTCAGAGTGCTGAATGCAAACTTAAAAATTTTCATTGTTTCACAACGCGTGTGTCAGAGGCTTGCGTTGCACTTTCCAGCCGTGCTTTCATCTGAGTCAGGTGCGACTCCCCATATCGAGGTTTAAGATGTTTACACATCAAAAATTCATTTTAAAATAGCGTAAATTTTCAGCAAAATAGTTCAATCTTCAACAAACGAAATGAATGTTCAAGAAAGTAGTTCAATTTTCAGCCAAGTTGTTGAATTTTGAACCAAAAAAAAGATGAATTCTCAATGAAAAAGAAAGTATTTGAATTTTCAACTAAAAACGATAAATATTCAACCAAAAATAGATAAGGTGAACTTACATTTAAAATAATTAATTTCCCGCTGCAATAAAAAAAATTCTTAACAAAACAGTTTAATTTTAAAATAATAAAATGATTTTTTAACAAAGTAGTTCAATTTTCAACCAAAGAAGATGAATTCTCAACAAAAATTTTAGTAGTTGAATTTTCAACATAAAACGATAAATTTGCAGCTAGAAATGGATTAGTTAAATTTTCAGTCATTAAAATTAATTTTTAACTGAAAATATAATAGTGAACCTTTTGTTATACGAGGCTCGCATTGAGCGAGACTCTTTTATTGGTAGATTTAAAACACTCTCGCAGACGACGCTTATTCATTCATTAGGCAACCATCTCAGAATTATAATAACTAGCAATTAGACCTTGGAGTAAGAGAGAGAGAGAGAGAGAAGATAGCCTCACCGCGGCGGAGGGAGGTACTGTATGAAGTGACGTCAGCCGTGACGTCGGCAAGGCGGCAGGGCGAGTAGAGGCGAGAGTCGCGAGAACAGCGCGCGCGTAGCTCGACGCGCGCATCTCCCTCCAACGATTTTCTACCCTCTCCGCTCGACTCCCAAGCAACGCCCACACAGCCTCCCCGTTAAAACGGCGCGCACGGGCCCAGAACGTCAGACGTGTTTGGGATCTGGTAGCCAGAGCCCTCACACTAAATCAGACAGCTGGAAGCCAGCCCTAGGTACCTACAGCTGGAAGCCAGCCATAGGTCTTCACGAGCAAGCCATTGCCGTGCGCAACCACTCGCACACAAAATCTCCAGATCTTCAGGAGCCTCCAGCTGGAAACCAGCCAGAGGCCGCCTGGACATGCATCTCCGTCACCCTCTTCTGTGGAAGAAGCAAGACTTCGATAAATAAGAAATCCGACTCTGTAAAATCATGGTAAAATAAAGATCAGGAATAAAAATCAAACAAAACATAATTTTTTCTAGTTACTTCAATTGTCCCTCCCCCCTTCTTTCCTCCGCTAACGGGCTAGCTGGCATACCAGCCTGTCCGTTTCCGCTGAGACAGCTGACATACCAGCCGACACACTGACTAACTTCATCCCTTTCCCACTTACTAACGAATTGAATCTCCGCTAATCAATTTCTTTTCAGGTGAAAAGAGAAAAAGAAAACGCCCGCTCAACTTGCTAACTCTTTCCATCTTACGAGATAGACACATCACTCTGCCTTTCCACCTCCCTCGACATTTGTCCTCTCACTCCCTCCTCTGATACTCACTAGATCACTCTTCCAACCTGCTATCTCTTTCTATCCTACGAGATAGACACATCACGCCCCCTTTCCACCTCCCTCGACATTTATCGTTTTGCTCCCTCCTCTGGTACTCTCCAGATCACTCTTCCATCCGCTATCTCTTTCGATCCTATGAGATAGACACACCACACACTCCTTTCACCTCCCTCGAAATCTATCAACCATACATCCTTCCGCTACAAAAATGACAACATTTCCTCTCACGCCCTCCTATGGGTCCCCTGTCTCTCCTTATCTCATGGGATAACTCCTTCTCGCTTTCTCTTAGTAGATAAAAATCTATTATCTCCGACGATTATCCTTCTTACTGCTGCCAACAAATCGCACCCAAAAGTAAGAAGCACATCACTTTCAATGAAAAGGAATTAACTTTCAGCAAAAACAGTTGGATTTTCTAATTGGGTTCTATTAATTTAATTCGCATTCAAACAAAAAAAAAGGAAAGCTTCTTGATAATAGGGAAAAACATGGAATTAACATACGAAAAGTTAAAGAGGGGATTAGAGGAAAGAGTATTGTATTTTATTTGTATTTAGTTGCTTTACTTGTAAAATAAAATCACTAATTTTGATTTTTTAAATATTTTCTGAGATGAATCAATCTTGAAATGTAACACAATATTTACAGATGTAATTTCAAGCGCGTTAAGGAATTTTCCATCCTGTTTTTTTATCATTAATTTTTAATTCAAAAGAGTCTAGCAGACTAAAAGCATAATAAAACGTAGTAATAACTCTAGTCCTTTAATTTCCAATTTACTGCCGTTCTCGATGAGAAACTCACCCTCTGGAATTACTATATTTGGCAATTAATGTGATCTTTTCTTGATCACAGGCTTAAGAAACATCGTTTACGTTCTAATATCAAAGTATGCTGAAATTAATGTTTTCCCTTTCGCATTATAAAATTTCATTCCAGTCTATTTTCAAATGAAATTTATATTATTTTAATAAATAAGATTCTTGAGGAAATAAATTGGATTATTATTCAATAGTACCACATTATCTTATTTCTACTCCAGTTCTAAATAAAAATAATATTTACTTTCAAAAATTCCATAACTTTTTCTTTTTTCTTACTCTTATTCAACAAAAAAAATAGAAATGTCAAAATTGTACACTAATTATCAAAAAATATTATCAAATAATAATCCAATATAATCAAAAATATTCAAAATATAATTAAAATTCTAATTTTTAAAAAAACTTTGAATTGAAAGACTTCAATTTATATAATTTCAAATTTGAAGCTCTAGAAATAGTGGAAAATTTAATAACTGGGAAACTTTATAATTTAACCTTTGAGTAAAACCTGTCAAAAGTGAATAACTGACCTTATTTAAAAAATTTAATTTAAAAATTACCAATCAGTTGAATTTTCAAATTGATCAAATAGTTGAATTTTCAACCAAATATTTAAATTTACAGTAAAAAGAATGTTTAACAAAAAAAGAAATTTTCAACAAAGTAGTTCAATTTTCAACTAAAATTATGAATCTTTAAAAACAATCATTTTTGAAGAAAGTAGTTCAACCAATGCATTGAATTTTCAACATAAAAAGATGAATTTTCAACAAAAATACAATAGTTGATATTTGAATGAAAGAATATTTTCATTTTAAATCATATACACTTGAATTTAACGAAAAAATAAGAATTGTGAACAAAATACTAGAATCGTCAACTGAGAAAAATTAACTTTCAACTAAACAGTTGCATTTTTTACCAAGAAGATTAATTTTCTAGCAAAAAGAACAATTTTCAACGAATTACATATATTTTTCAATAAATAGTTGAATTTTAAACAAGTTTCATTAATTTACAACGAAATAGTAGAATTTTCAAGTTTTTTAATTTGATTTTTAATTTTTTTCAGTTTGCAAAAACGAAATTTTTGCTAAAGAGTAGAAATTTGCTGCCAATTAATTGAATTATCTATCTAATTGTTAGATTTTCTAGCAAAAAGGCAATTTTGCTACGAAACATATGAATTTTTAACAAAAAAGATCAATTTTCAAACAAAGGAATGATTGATCTACCAAAATAGTCGAATTTTCAATCAAATATATGAATTTTCAAACAAATAATTGTATGTTTAACTAAAGAAGGAACATTTTCATCCAAAAATGAAATATTTAAATTTTCAGTTAAAATAAATCACTTTCTAAACAAAAAGAAAAAATTAATTTTGGACCAAGAAAAAAGTTATTAATAAAATAGTTCAATTTTCAGCAACTTTCATAAATTTACTACCAAATAGTCGATTAAAAAAAAATATCAATTTCTAACCCAAAATGGAATAGTTTGATTTTCATTTTAAAAATGAATCTGAAATTTCAAAAATTGAATTTTCTGCAAATTATTCAAATTTTGTACTAAATAGTGGAATTTTATATCAAATCGTTGAATTTTCAAGCCATAAAGACGAAATTGCTACAAAACATTTGAATTTTAAATAAAAAGGTTAATTTTTAACCACACAGTTAAATTTTCAACCAAATAGTTCAAATTTCAGTAAAAAAAGTTAATTTGAAATAAAAAACGAATTTTCAACAAAGAAGTTCAATTTTCACATTTTTAACTAAATAGTTGAATTTTCAACAAATTTCATAAAACTAACAAATAGTTAAATCCTTATACTAAAAAAGATCAGTCTTTAACCGAAAATAGGATAGGTCAATTTTCATTTTAAAAATTAATTTTCAAATTAAAAGAAAACGAATCTTTTACAGAACTGTTAAATTTTCTACCAGATAGTTGAATTTTCTATCAAATAGTTGAATTTTGAAGCAAAAGGGACTAATTTTCTACCAAACATTTGAATTTTGACCAAAAAAGTTAATTTTTAACCAAATAGTTAAATTCTCAATCGAAAAAAATTAATTTCAAACCAAAAAACAAATTTTCCAAAAAGCAGTTCAATTTTCCACTAAAATTATGAATGTAAATAAAATTAATTTTGAAGAAAGTAGTTCAACCAATAAGTTGAATTTTCAACATAAAAAGATGACCTTTAAACTAAAACTGCAATAGTTGATATTTTAACAAAAAAATACTTTTGTTATAAATTAGGAACAGTTGCATTTTACCAAAAAATACGAAGTTTCAACAAAATATATTCTTAACTAAATAGTGGAATTTTCAACACATTTCATAAATTTACTACCAAATAGTAGAATTTTTAAACTAAAAAGGATCAATTTTCAAACCGAAATTTTATCAAATACAACAATTTTTAAACAAATAATTGAATTTTCAACTAAAAAAGGATCATTTTCAAGCAAAAATGGAATATTAAAATTTTTAGTTGAAAAATTCATTTTTAACCAGAAAGAACAAATTAATTGTTCACCAAAAAAATTATTTGTTGATGTTATGGTTTCGACCAGATAAATATATTAAATAATTTGATGTTAACTGTTTTTGTCAATCAATTTCTTTACAATCCCTACAAGTTGAATTCCGACGTAATTCCTTATACTTGTAAGATTAATTTTTCAAAAATTCATATGTTTTATATTTTTTGATGTCATGATTTTGACCAGATAAATGTATTAAATAATTTGATGTTTATTGTTTTTTGTCTACTGGTCTAAAATCAATATTTTTTGAATATTGATTTTTATTTCTACATTGTGAAAAAAATTGCTCTCAAGCTCAATTCATCTCGTCTCTCCGTAGTTTAGTCGGTAAGAGCATCAGACCGGCAACTTGGGTTCGGATCCCATTGGAGCTTGAGAGCAATTTTTTCACAGTTAAGAAATAAAAATAAAAATAAAAAAAATATTGTTTCAAAACCAGTAGACAAAAAACAATTAACATCAAATTATTTTCAACCAATTAATCGAGTTTCTAGCAGATCTTTAACGTGAATAGACAGAAATTGTACTTTATTATTATTAATTACTCATCTGTCAAAAAATTAGTATTGAATGGTATTTTCAGAAATTCCAGGTAAATAAATCTATTCTTTGAAGAATTTATTTGTCGAGCAGAGAATGAATATTCGTTTATTTGAGAAAAAAAAAAGAATTCTTCTTCAACAGAGATGTTTCGAAAAATATAAAACTGTCAAAGACACGAGCGCACACTCCGTGTGTATATTGTCTGAACCTTTTTTTGCTTTTACTGAAATAAAAAATCCATGCAATCGCACGAGTGCATTTTGCTCCAGATAGCTCCACACACATACGCCATAGGCGAAATTTTATAGATTATAAAAATAAATTAAAGTGCTTGGAATAAATGGTTAACTTTATTATGCTTTTAATACTGGTCTATTATAGCACAAAGGGTGCATTTTCAAGGCGAAAGTACTTTTGGGCTTTATATTTCAGGGGTTAGATAGGTAAAATTAAAAAAAAAATTGCATTTTATTATTCCAAAATTGTTTTTAATTTTCCTGAGTGGACGACCATATTTCGAAACCCGCCACCCTAACAAAATTATTATCGCATATCGTATTCCTAATACAAATATTATATTAAAATATTTGATTTCTGCATATGGAAGAAAATTTGCGAACCTTCTAGTATCAATATTTGATTTAATTGGGAGATGACTGACAAATCCCGAGTAATAAAATTTCTGAAAAATAAAATATTCGAAATAAAAAATTCCTGGAATTCTAAAATTGCCGGAATATGAAAATCCTAAATAATAAAATTCCAAAATCGTTTATAATATTAGCGAATAAAAAATTCCCTACAGTTTATGAAATTACTGAATTTAAAAATTTCGGAATAATAAAATTCGCGAAAGAAAATTGCCGATTTATAAAATATCCGACACTGTGAAATTCCCCATACTAGAAAATTTCCAAATTAAAACATTTGAAAATTTATTTTTCTAATAAAATTATTTATTAAAAATGAATTAATAAAATACTTTGATCAAAGGAAATTTGTTATAATGTTGAATTTACTTTTTAATTTATTGTTCAAATTTAAATTGTATTTGTATTTTGCTTAGAGAAATTTTTTTTCAATTATTGTTATTCAAAATTCAAAAAATAATTTTAAAAAAATACAGTGAACATGAAAAAAATTTTTTTTTATCAAAGTATTTCACTATCGTATTTTTAATAAATTAATATGATTTATTGAAAAACTATTTTTGTTGTTGTTTGGATTTGATAATTTTTTAGTGCAGAAAATTGTGCACCATAGGATATTTAATAATTGAGATAATTTTCTTTCAGAAATATTATTATTCGGGAAGTTTTTTAATTCGATAAAATTATAAAATGCCGGGAATTTTATGATTAGGAATTTTCAAATTAGTTAGAATTATAAAAAGCCGGGAATTTTATGATTAAGAATTTTCAAATTAGATAGAATTATAAATTTTTCTAAAATTTAATTTTCGGGATTTTTATATATTTATAATTATATAATTTTGGAATTGTCTATTTGAAATATTTTGTTTTTTGGGAATTGTACAGGGTCAGGATATTAATTTTTTGGGACTTTTCATTCGTCTCTTTTCAAAATTTTATAATATTAACAAATTTTAAATTGACAGAAAATTGCTGAATTATAAAATATTCGACATTGTAAATTTCCTAACACTAGGAAATTCTCGAATTATAAAACTTCCGAATTTACACAATTAAAAAAAATTATTATGTAATCAATATTCCTTATTAAATAAATATTCAATTATGAAATATTTTGATCGATGCATTTTTTAAGGGTTCAATTTATTTTTTAAATTTATTTTTATTTTTAATCTAAAGAATAATTTGAAAAAAGACATGAAGCAAATAAAAAAAATTTATTAAACAAAATATTTAATTTTTTTATTAAATAAATAATATTTATTTGATAATAAGTTTTTTTCGGTTATTTTATAAACTGTCGAAAACTATTAAGCGAGAATTTTTTGAATCGTTAATATTATGAACTTTTTAATAATTTCTCAATTTGGGAAATTTTGTATTTTGAATATTTTCTTTTTCAGGAATTTTTACAGCGTCAGGAATTTTATTTTTCGGCATTTTCCAGTCGTTCCACCAAATTTAAAAATCCCAAAGAATAATATTTCTGACAGAAAATTGCCGAATCTTTAAATTTATTGAACACTAAAATTCCTGAATCACAACGAATGAAAAATTATTTTTTAATCAATATTATTTATTTATTGAAAATACAATTATGTGGCAATTCGGGAATTTTTCGTTTTCGGGAATTTTACAGTGTCAGATATTTTACGGGGCGACTAAAAAATCCCGAAAAATAAAATTCCCGAATTGGGAAATTTCTGAATTATAAAATTCACGAAATTTTAAAATTGCTGGAATATAAAAATCCTGAAATTAAAAATTCCCGAACAGTTTATAATACTACTGGAATGAAAAATTCCTGAATAATAACATTCCCAACAGTTTATAATATTACCAAATTTAAAAATTCCTGAATAATAAAATTCCCGATAGAAAATTGTCGAATTATAAAATATCCGAACTAGAAACTTCCCGAATTTAAACAATTGATGAAAATTATTTTTCAACAAATATTATTTTTTAATTAAAAATACAATAATCAAGTATTTTTAGCAAAGACATTTTTTTTATATTTCAAGTTTTTTATAATCATTGTTTGAATTCAAATTGACAAAAAAAAGTTTACAAAAAGCGTTCTTAAAAACCGAATTTACATTGAAAAAAAAAGTTGAAAATAAATTTCGAGATAACTCAGGGCTGAATTGAATCCTGCAAAGTTTGTTCAGAAAATGTTATACGTTCGGAGAAAATTTATACAGAATTTTTTTTCTTTCGAGGCGCGCGTGTTTTTAAATTGATTTTTTATACAATTTTCAAAAATTATTTTTATTTTAAATTCGAATAATAATTCTGTAACTTTATAATTGGGGATTTCTCCAGTTCGGATATTTTATAATCCGGCAATTTCATGCCGGGAATTTTTTCATTTGGGAATTTTCAAATTCGGTAATATTATATACTGTTGATCATTTTATTATTCTGAAATTTTGCAATTCGGTAATATTACAAAATTTTTGTGGATTTTATTATTCGGGAATTTCCCAATTCGGAATTTTCATGTTTCGGTAATTTTATAATTTCAGGAATTTTATTATTGAGGAATTTTCCAATTTGAGGATTTCACAGTGTCGGGAATTTTATTTTTTGGAATTTTATGTTCGGTATTATTACAAAATTTCCGGGAATTTTATTATTCCGGAATTTTCCCATTCGAGATTTTTATATTTCAAAAATTTCTTCATTTCGGGAATTTACTAATTTCCTATTTCGTGAATTTTCATTTTCGGGATTTTTCTTTTCTCCCTTACTTAGAAATTGGGGTGAATCCTCCTTTGAAGAAATCAATTAATTTTAATTGAAATCAATTTCGTGTTTGGAATTAATTTATTTTCCGAATAATTCATGACATCCATTTTACTAGGTAGGATCTAAAATAAGATAGCCTTCTCTCTCAATTCTTAATTACCTAATTATTGGCAAAAGCACTTTATATAGGTCATTATACCTTGAATCGATTAATTGATGTGCAGGAATTCTCTTAGGGTTTGTGCCGTTCGGTCACTCTGCATTATCGACAGTGATGTCAATGCAGAAAAATCTCGAGTTTCCATGAGCTTTTCAATTTTCCTCCAGTTTTCTGAAGAACTACTTCCAACAGTCACCAGAGGGCGCCTGACTCAACCCCTTTTCTTTAAAAATTAAAAATTTAATATTAAATAGATGTATTAGAAGTAAAAAGTGGAAAAAACCGCAAATTTCTAGCAATTATCTAAGAAAAGATATTTATAAACAATAATTAATTGTTAAAAAAATTATGTTTGTTAACTTGCATTACCTTACTAAGTGAAGGGTAGGAAAAAGTTACAAATTTCAGAAATAGTTATAAACAATAATAATTTGTTTAAACTATTATTTTTGCTAAATAGCATCAATTATCACTTCACTTTAAGTAAAAATGGACAAAAGTTAAAAATTTCAGTAGGAACCGCGATTTTCTAACATTATTCAAAGAGGATATTATTAGAAATAATAATAAATTGTTTAAACAATTATTTTTCTTAATTTGAAAGTATTATTACCTCAATCTAATTGAAAAGCGAACAAACAGTGGGAAATTTTAGAAAAAACTGCAACTTTCTGGCATCGTTCTAAGAGAATATAATTATAAATAATAATAAATATTTTAAACAATTATTTTTGTGAGAAAAAATTACCGGTACCTACAATAAGATTACTGGGTAAATGTAAAATAATTTATGTTTTATTTTAAAAGATTAATTTTAAGGTTTGAAGATTTCAAAATATTTCGAGAAAGAATCAGGAAGATTTTAAAACAATTTTTGTAATTTTTGCAGGATTTCAAAAAAAAAAACTTTCAATTCTGAATTATTTGAAAAGATATTTCGAATTTTGGAAGATTTTAGAAAAACTTTTTAAAAAAACTTGAAATTTAAAATAATATAACATTTTTTTAAATAAAATCTAGATTTTTGAAAATTTTGAAATAAATTTTTAAGTTTTTTATGTATTTTTAAAGGTTTCAAGATAAAAAAAATTTCCTCAAGATTCCAGGGAACATTTAAATTTTTAATTTATTTATTTTTTGGTTGAAAAATTAATTCCAAGAAAAGATTTGAAAATGTTCTAAAAGATTTTTTAAATGACTTCCTAAAATTTCGAAGAACAATGTATACAATTTTAAAGCAAAAATGTTCAATTTTAAAGAATTAAAAAATTTTGGAAAAAATTCAAATTAGTTCAAGAGATTTTTAGAAATTTTGAAAACATACAAAAATCATTTTAAATTCAAAAAGATTTCAACACATTGAAAAGCAAATGTAGATTTTTGAAGATTTCGAACAACTTTAGAAGCTTTTTAAGAATTTTGAAAGGTTCCAAGAAAAAAATTTTTTTTTTCAAGATTTCTGGGAAAATTTAAAATGATTCTTATATTACAACATTTATTTTAAGAGAATATGTTAAAAAGGAACCTGGAAGATTTTAAAGTATTTTTTTTTTATTTTTGCAGAATTTTTTTAAAATTTTAAGACAAATTTAAATCATTTAAGCCAATATTTTTAAGTTTTCAAAAACATTCCAAAATAATTAAAAGTTTTGAAAGATTTTGAAAACCTTAAAATAAGAAGTAATAAACATATTTTTTTAAAGATACCTGGGCATATTTAAAGTGATTCTTTATTTTGAAACAAATAATTTTAAGGGAATATTTAAAATTTTTTAAAAAGACTACAGAAGATTTTCAAAGTTGTTAAAAATTTAAAACATTGAAAGATTTCCAAAAAGTTATGAATGTATTTTTTTAAAGACACCTGGGAATATTTAAAGTGATTCTTTATTCTGAAAAAAATAATTTTAAGGGAATATTTAAAAAGTTTTAAAAAGATTACAAGTGATTTCAAAATTGTTGAAAATTTAAAATTTTTACAGATTTCCGAAAATTTATAAAATATTTTAAAATTTTTTCTATTAGTCAAAAGGTACTAAATATCGTTTAAACTGACCCAAATTTTCATTGAAGATCTGTAAAATCCTGTAAAATGAAAAAAGAATTTCTTAGATTTATTTTGTGTAAAAAATTTTTTTCCTTTAAATTATAATTTGCTTAATTTTTTTTTTTTTTTTGACTGAAACATCTTTCTTGGTTGAAAATTCAACAATTTTCTTGAAATTTTGTCATTTTTGATGAGTTCAACTCTTTTTGACTTAAAATATGTTTTTTTATGAATTTAACTGTTTTTGAATTTAAATTAAAATCTTTTTGGATTGAAATATCAATATTTAGATTTTTTGTTAAAACTTTGTAAGATAGATAATCAATATTCTTGATAGAAAATTAATGTATTTGGTTGGAATATTTATTAAAAAAATCATTAGATTTGAATCAAAATTTTTTATTTTTTACGATAAAATTTACATCTTGGAACAATTTCGAACTGTGATAGTTTTTTTTTGTCACAAATTGCAGTTTATATTGGAAAATCATTATATTTCAAATAACAGTTACAATTCTGTCGGGAATTTGTATTTTTAATAAAAAAATGTATTTCGACGACTCACAAGTTTTTAACAATTTTAGATTATGTTATCGTTCTACACCGGAAATCAGTATTTTTAGTACAATATAATTATATTTCAAAGTAGACAATTTTTGGTACAAGTTACAGTTATATTAACGTATTACAACAAAAATCGGCTATTAACAAAAATTAATTAAATTTCAAAAAAGGTTCATAATTTCAAATAATTTTTTTTTATGTCATGTTAGTGTTATTCGGCGATAATTTAAATTTTATATTTAGAAAAATCATTAGACTTTAGAGTGTATTCACAATTTTCGTACAATTATAGGCTATGTTGACGATTTTTACCGGAAATCTATATTTTTAATAAATAATCATTGTATGCCATAGAAGATTTGAAATTTTTGTACAATTTTAGGTTATGTCAACATTTTTCACTATAAATCGTTGATTTCATTAAAAGAACATTAGGTTTAACAAAAGACTTACCATTTAAAACAATGTTATGTTGGTGTTTTTCATAAAAATGTGTATTTCAATAAAAATAATTAGATTTGAAAAAAGTTACCACATTTGAACGATAGTATATTATCTTGACATTCTTTTACCGGGAATCGGTTATTTTAAACAAAAATCATGAGATATGAAAAATTAAATTTTCAATTTTGAACACTTTTAATTTGAAGTTAAGATATCAATTTTGATCAATTATTGAAAAAGTTGTGCTTGTTTTTCTCTTGTATTATTTCAATCAATAGATGCCATGCAACATACATTTTTTCATTCTTAATAATTTTATATTTTCCCAATTAAACAATTTGATAAAAAAAACAATAATTGCGCGTATTGTGTGTGTTTGTTTTCTTGTATTTAAAAAATGTTATTGACAATCTTTAAAATGTAAAAGTCTTGTTCTAAATTAGTAAAAGAGTGTAGGATTTTATTTAAAATTTCCTGTCTCATTTATGTTTTACAAAATTAAAAAATTGACAAAATTACTATTTTTTCTATATTCGAAAAAATATATAATAAAAAATAAGCCTTTTTTAAAACTTGTTTTCACAAAGCGACAGTGGAAAACAGGAGCTCTTAAGGTCAAGGAGCATGCATACAATTGATTCCATGGAGTATTGACTTTTTTTATTGTGTTTGTTCTCGTGTCTCTGAAGGACGATTTCCAGGAAATAAGTCAAATTGTTTGCTAAAGATGAAACATTTTTACAATGTTATGAAAAGCGAGAATAGTCTTTATTAACGGGGATTAAACAATTTTGAATATATTGTAATATGTCAAATTTGTAGTTGTTAGTCGACAAATTGGTGAAGAAAAATCGTTTTTTGAGAATAAATTTCCATTGTTTGCGCTACATATGCAGGTAATATTTCATGCTTTTTAGGCCATTATTCTTCATTATACTCACTTTCAAGATATGATGCTTTAGTAGCCTTGCCGTTCTCTTCGTGTTCACCCTGTTTGCAATACAGGATGCTAGAAGGTATTAATAATTCCAGACATGCGCTCTCTTCAGATCTTTATTTTTCATAAATTTCCATACCAGACAGTTTGAATCCCACAAAAAATATCTGCAATGCAAAAAAATTTGGAAAAAAACGTAATAAAATATATTGAGCAATTTTTTGCTTCCTCATAGAGGAAGCTTTGTAATAGTAACATTTTCCGAAATTTTTAAATTCATTTAATTAAAGCTTCCTTAATTTTCAAATGTCTAATAAAATTTTCTAAGCAATTGTGTGTGTGTCTGCGGATGTCACACTTTCTTGTGAAAACGATAATTACAAGACGGTTTCGGATAAATTTATGAAATTTGTAGGGCTTATTTTCCTCACTAATATCTTGAAACTGACCAAAGGATTTCTAAAAATATCCGTTGCATTTTTTTAGCGCTCAATAATATTTCAGAAATCGGTTTTTTATAGTAAAACTTTTTTCATTAGCATAATTCAAAGTTAATGCAAGAATATAAAAGCTTCCTTGGTTAGAGACGAATCGATTGACCTATAATATTAATAAATTTCATTGAAGAGCAAGGAAGCTATGGTAATGCATAATATTTGAAAATAC
>CAKNYM010052642.1:377010-397696 GCA_932195095.1 Andricus curvator | reverse complement strand
TCATCACATCTTTTCTTTTGTTGCATCAACTTTGAATTACGTTAATGTAAAAAGTTTTACTATAAAAAACCGTTTTTCAAAAAAATAAATTACCATAGCTTCCCTACACTTCAATAAAATGTATTGATATTGTAGGTCAATCGATTCGTCTACAACCGAGGAATCTTTTGTATTCCTGCATCAACTTTGAATTATGTTGAAGAAAAAAGTTATACTATAAAAACCCGTATTTTCAAATATTATGAATTACCACAGCTTCCTTACACTTCAATAAAATGTATTAATATTGTAGTTCAATCGATTGGTCTCGAACCAAGGAATCTTTTATATTCCTGCATCAACTTTGAATTATGTTGAAGAAAAAAGTTATACTATAAAAACCCGTATTTTCAAATATTATGCATTACCACAGCTTCCTTACTCTTCAATAAAATGTATTACTATTATAGGTCAATCGATTCGTCTCGAATCATCACATCTTTTCTGTTGTTGCAGCAACTTTGAATTACGTTAATGTAACAAGTTTTACTATAAAACACCGTTTTTCAAAATATATAAATTACCATGACTTCCCTACTCTCTGATAAAATGTAATTATATTATAGGTCAATCGATTGGTCTCGAACCAAGGCATATTTTATATTGATGCATCAACTTTGAATTATGCTACTAAAAAAAGTTTTACTATAAAAACCCGATTTTTAAAATATTATTAAGTGCTAATAAAAATTTTAATGAATATTTTGATAAATCCATCGGTCAGTTTCATAATATTATTGGGAAAAATAAGCTCTCCAAATTTCATCAATTTATCTGCATCTGTTTTCAAGTTATATTAATATCAAGTTAATATTGTATTAGACATTTTTAAATTGAGGAAGGTTTAACTGAATGAATTTGAAAATTTTGGAAAATTTTATCATCATAAAGCTTCCTCTATGAGAAAGCAAAAGATGCAATTTCTATCAAACGAGATGAATTTTCCAACCAAAACCCAAAATTCTCAAAGAAGGAGTTAAATTTTCTAGCAAGAAGGATTTTTCAGTCAAGAAAGAAAAAAAAACTTATATAAATTGTGGAATTTTCAAAACAAAAAGTCAAATTCTCTACCAACGGTTCAAGTTTCAACAAAAAAGTTTGATTTTGAAACAAAAAAGATGATTTTTCAAAGAAAAATATAATAGTTGATATTTCGACCAAAAAAGATTTTAATTGGAATCAAAAACAGTTGACTTCAACCAGCAGAAAAATTTTTCAACGAATTAGTTAAATATTCAACCAAAACGGATTAATTTTTAGACAAACAGTTGCATTATAAAAAAAATAATTTTGAATACAGTAGATCTACTTTCAACCAAATAGTTGAATCTTCAACAAACAAGATAATTGTTTTTGAAAACAGTTGACTTTTGAACCGGAAAAAAATTTCTAACAAAAAGTTAATTTTCAATTAAGAAAGTGAATTTTTCACGAAATAGTTCAACTTTGAAGCAAATATAGATTCGTTGGATTTTCTCTTAAAGAAAAAAGAATTTTCAAACCAATTGAATTCAACAAATAAAGACGAATTTTTAATAAACCAGATTAATTTTCAACTTAGACGAATTTCCAACAAAATACATGGATTTTTTACCAAATAGTTTAATTCTAAAACTTATAAAGGAACAATTTTCAAACAAAAATTTAATAGCTACATTTCCAGATAAAAAAATTAATTTTAAACAAAAAAACGAATTTTCTACAAAAGAGTTCCATTTTTTAAACAAATAGTTTAATTTTTATCCCAATAATTTAATTTTAAACTAAAGTTGTTCAATTTTCAACCAAAAATATCAATTTAACAAAGGTAACTTACAACCAAATAGTTAACTTTTCAACCAAATATTTTAAGTTTCTTTAAAGTTTTTGAATTTTCAAGCTGAAAAGTCGAATTTTCTCAAAAAAGTCGAATTTTCAACAAAAAAGTTAATTCATAACGGAATAGTTGAATTTTCAAATAAAATTATGAATCTTTAACGATAACAAACGACTTTTCGAAAAAGTAGTTTAACTTTAAGCCAAGTATTTAATTTTTCGACAAAAATAAATAAATTTCAACGAAACGAGTAATATTCAATATTTCGAACAAAAATGATTTTAATTTTTAATGCAGAACAGTTAATTTATAAAGAAATAGTTGATTTTTTAACTAAAATTATGAATCTATAAGCAAATCAAACAACTTTTCGACAAATCATTTTAACTGTCAACCAAATAGTTTAATCTTTAACTAGATAGTTTTATTTCCTGTTTTAAAAATTAAGTTTGAACCAAAAAACGAATTTTTAACAAAATGGTTAAATTATCTTCCAAAGAGGTGATTCTGAAACGAAAAAAATAAATTTTAAACATAGCAGTTTAACTCTTGAATGAGCAGTTTCATTTTCAACCAAATAGTTGAACTTTCAGTTTAATAAAATAATTTTCAAAGAAAAAATGAATTTTAAACAAAATAATTCAATTTGAAATACAAAACAGTTGAAGTCAACAAAAAGACGAATATCCAGCAGAGCGGTTGAATCATCAACCAGAAAAGATTAATTTTTAGCCAAAAAGTTGCATTTTTAACTAAAAAGAATGAAATTTCGACCAAAAGAGATGAATTTTCAAATCAAACATATATGAATTTTCAACAAAATTAAGCCAACACCTAAAAAATTTTCACCACAAATAGAATGGTTACATTTTTAGTTAAAAAATAATTTTCAACCAAAAAGAAGGAATTTTCAACAAAAAAAAAAAGATTTTTCAGTCAAAACAGGAAAAAATTCAATAAATTGTCAAATTCAAAACCAAAAATGTGAGTTTTCTGTAAAACTATTGAATGTTCAACAAAAGGTACATTTTCAACCAAACAGTTGAATTTTCTACTAAAATAGTTTGATTTTCAAACCAAGCAGACAAATTTTCAGCATCGCAGATGAATTTTCAACAAAAAGTTGAGTTGAACCAAAAAAATGCAATTTCTGCCAAAAAAGGTAAACTTTCACACCCTATGAACAACAGAATTTTCAAGAAAAAAAGTCAAATTGTTTACAAACCCTTGAAGTTCAAACAAAAAAGTACATTTTCAACCGAAGAGTTGAATTTTCTAACAAAATAATTTAATTTTCAAACTAAAAATACGAATTAAAGAAAACAGTTGATTTGTTAAACAAAAAAAGATAAGTTTCTAACTAGTTATTTTTTAATTCATTTTTATTTAAAAACAGTTTGATTCAACCAAAGAATACGAATTTTCAACAAAATAGTTAAATTTTCAACCAGACAGATGAATCTTCACCAAAAGAATTAATTTTTGACATAATAGTGCAACTTTTAACCATGTAGTTCAATTTTCAACTAAATAGTTTAATTTTCAGTTAAAAAATTAATTCACAATAAAAAAATGAATTTTCAAAAAATAGTTGAATTTTCAAGAAAAAAGATGGTTCTTCAACCAAAAAAATGAATTTTCAACAAATGACTTCAACTTTTAACCAAGTAGTCGAATTTTCAACCAAAAAAGATAAGCTCTCAACGAAAAATATAAAGTTGATAATATCTAAATTACTACAGATTATCTGGATTACAAGTGAATTACTCTAAATTATTCTGGATTACTTGGATTACAAAGTTTTTCCCTCGCTTCCTATTCACTACATTCCGAAGCACAAAATATCTGCTTTGTTCGATTAAAGCAGGCAATTAATTTCCGGTAGAGAGAAACAATATTCCTCAGAAATATTCTGTTCTCTGCATTCAAACCAGTTTATAAAGATAGTAAGATACCGATACAAAATTAGGAAATTGGTTGGGATGACTTAAAATGAGTTATTCTACTTGAAAAACATTATATCTGACTTAAATTGATCTACGCTACTCAAAACGGGTCAGGCCTAATTTTATCTACCTATACTACCCAACACCCCTGCGGGCTGTCTTAGAATGACTGATACTACTTAAATGCATATATGGATTACTTAAAACTACCTACACTACTGAAAACATTATGTCTGACATTAATCTCCTCATACATTACATTACAATAGAAAACATTATGTCTGACTTTAATCTTCTCATGCACTACATTACAATAGAAAACATTATGTCTGACTTTAAATGATCTGTACTACTAGAAAAGTATTATGCCTCACTTTATTCTATTTATTCTACTAAAGAAACCTGCTAGCTGCCTTAGAATGACTGAACTACTTGAAATCCTATGTGGATGACTTAAAATGAATTATACTACTGGAAGCACATTAGGTCTAACTTTAATCTCCTTATGTATTACATGACGACAGATAACATCATGTCAAACTTAAAATTATGTATATTTCTAGACAAGTGGTAGGTCTCACTTTAATCTATTTATACTACTCTACATCCCTGATGGCTGCCTTAGAATGACTGAACGACTTGAAATCTTATATGGATGACCTAAAATGACCTATACTACTAGGAAAGTGTTATATCTCACTTTAGTCTATTTATACCACTCAACACCCCTGCTGGCTGCCTTAGAATGACTTAACTACTTGAAATCCTGCATGGATAACTTAAAATGGCCTATACTACTGAAAACACATTAGGTATGACTTTAATCTCCTCATAAATTACATGACAATAGAAAACATCAGGTTTGACTTAAAATTATCCATACTACTTGGCAAGTGTTAGGTATCATTTTAATCTATTTATACTACTCAACACTCCTGCTGGCTGCCTTAGAATGACTGAAGTACTTGAAATCCTATATGGATTACTAAAAATGACCTATACTACTGGAAACACATTAGATCTGATTGTAATCTCCTCATACAATAAATAACAATAGAAAAGATTATGTCTGACTTAAAAGGATCTATACTACGAGGCAAGTGATAGGTCTGACTATAATCTATTTATACTACTAAACACCGCAACTGGCTGCCTTAGAATGACTTAACGACTTGAAATCCTATATGGATGACTTAAATTTATCTATACTACTAAAACACATTAGTTCTGATTTTAATCTACTTATACTACTCAAATCCCCTTCTGGATGCCTTAGAACGATCTTGTGTAATCCTATATTTAATCTTTCATAATTTCTTGTAATTTTTTAAAATCCCATTTAATCTTGTGAAATCTTACGTAATATCAGGGTTGCTACTGGTCAAGTTCGGGCTGAGAATTCAACTATTTTGGTAAAAAATACAACTGTTTTGTTGATAACAAATTTTTTTGACAGAAATTACCTTTTTTGTTGAAAATTAACTTTCTTGTTGAAAATTAACTTTTTTATTGAAAATTAACCTTTTTGTTAAGAAATAACTTTCGTGTTGAAAATTAACTTTTTTGTTGAAAATTCATATTTTTGGTTTGAAAATTCAAATGTTTTGTAAAAAATTCATCAATTTAACTATTTTGATGAACATTCTTTTTTTTCATGTACTTGTTTAAAATTAATCTTTTGTGGTAGAATCTTAATCTTGTTAGTAAGTGGTTCATTTTTCTTTCTTTTGTTAAATAATCGTCTTTTTAGTTAAAAAATATTTTTTTTGCTATCCCAGAAATTAGTGAAAAATTTATTTGTTGTAATCTCTTCAAATCTTTGAAATCCTTAAATTTTTTAGGAATAATTCTTAGAAATTTCACTGAAATATTATAAAATTTCTCGAAATTCTGTAAAATTTTATATAAGCTGATGATTATATAAATTCAAATCTGATTCAAATATCTTAGCTTATTTTTTTTACAAAATAATAGAAAAAATACTAATCTAGTTATATCGATGATTTTTTATACATGGATTTCCTATAAAGTTGATTCATTAAAAATATTACGCAACAGTATCGATTAACCCCACCCCCTCCCATGTAACAGATCATAACATTTTTGGGACCCCCCTCCCCGTCATTGTGTCACATAATTTATGGATGGCCCCTAATATTGATGATATAAAATGTTTTATACGACGCGACACTCATTTTGCCTGACTCAATATGATCTATACTACTTAAAAATATTATTCCTGAATTAAAGTGCTGATAGTACTCAAAAACCCTTCTGGATCTCCTAGGATGAACTTATACTACCTGTAATCTTAATGATTGGCAAAAAGTGACTTTAACCTCTGGATAAAGATTTTGACTGACCTAAAACGAATTGTACTACTTAAGACCCCTATTGTAATCTAAAATACTTGGATAACTTAAGACGTATTATGTCTGGCTTTAAACTATCTAGACTACTTGAAAATCCTTATATACCAATATACAAAAACTTTCATTTTTTAGTATGTAACAAAATTTTAATGTACCCCTTAGTAATTTATAATATTTTTTTGTAACAACAAAGCGAAAAAAAAATTATTTTTGACTCAAAGTGTTTATTTTAGATCAAAATGAATAAAAACAAAATTCACGATGTTCTAAGGAATAAAAAGTGGAAGCACTCCAAATGTTCAAAATACTGTTTTGCTTTCTGATTTCTCAGATATCTTGTTATGTTTGTATATTGTTTTCGAGTTTTAAAATTATATTTCTCAACTATTATTTCTGACTTACAGTGCTTGATATCGATTATGGCTGACTAAAAATTAATTCTGCCCCTGAAAATCCCTTATATCTAAATACGAAGTATTTGTAATAGCTGAAACGTCTGTGTCTGACTCAAAACTGCATATACTACTTAAATCCCTTATAAACCAATATTCGACAATCATTACGTAATAAACGTTTATATCCTTCATAACTGGTTAAAAATGTCTTACACTACTTAGCTACAATCATTTCTGACTTAAAATTACTAATATTTCCTGATACGGACAATGGCTGACAAAACATGAATTATGCTACTGGGAACCCCTTACATCTGAATTTAAGCTACTTGTGACGTACCGTGCCTGTATTTAAACTTCTTTTACTACTTGAAACGAGTTTCGTCTGACTTTAAACTACCTGTACTACTTCAAACTTATAAAACAATATTCAGACATCTTGATGTCCTAAATTTGATATCCCCTACGGTGAACCTTTTTACCTAACAATTTTTCATGGAAATATTTGAATTTAAGGCTTTTTTTAGATATAGATTTCCCTTAATTATGTAAATTGCTGCAAACATTTCTACAAATAATATACTTTTAATCATATTTGGTGAAATATTACAACTGAAACTGTTTTAAATTATTTCAGGCTGAAAATGCTACAGATATTCCTTAAAATAATATATATTTGATATTATTTGGTAAAATATAACAAATTGAATTTTTATACACAATTAAGATAAACAAATTCAATATTTGAGCAGTTTAACGTTGAACAAAATCGTTCGAGTGAATCATTAGCATGAATTGCTATTATTCATTTTCAAGTTTTTTAAATTTAAAACCGATTTTCTTCTATGAAAAACTACCGAAATTTTGAATTTGTTTATCCGATCCAATTATATATTATACTCAGTTAAATACCCAGTTATTTTCACTTGAATTTTACTACATTTCATTCAATTCTTCTGAATCCGCATCAATTCTACGGAATTTAATTGAATGTTCGTTAATTCATCGGATTATTTCGAATTTACTTGCATACCTTTGAAATTTTCTAAATTCTGCTTGCACTATTTCGAATCTTTGTGTATTCTTGAATTTTAATATACCTTTAAACAGATACTTTTTAACGCACCATGAAAAATGAAAGTATGTATGACTTAAAATGACATTATATTACTGGATACCACATATGACTGACTTGAAATAAATTATACTACTGAAAATCCCTTATATTTGATTCTTAATTACTTGCACTTCTCAGAATTCCTGACGTCTGACAGAAAACAACGTATACTACTTTAAAACCCCTATAAACTAACATTCGACAACTTTTATGTTCTAAAAATCAACATTTCTTATGGCTGATTGAAAATAACTTATACTACTTTGATATAATTATTATTTCTAAATTAAAATGAAATATATTACTTTATACCGCATATGGCTGTCTTGAAATTAATTGTACTACTGAACACCCCTTATATTTGAATATAAATTACTTGTACTACTTAAAATGTATTTTTCTGCCTTGAAACTACTTATACTACTTATAAACCCTTATAAACTAATATTCGAAAATCCTTATGTCCTAAAAGTTATTATGCCTTTTGTCTTTATGAATTAAAGTTAATAAAAAATTGTAAAATATCAAATTTATAGTCTTTTAAATTAAATATTCACAGCTGTCAAGACGTAAGATAAAAAATTTGCATTCCTTCTTTCAAAATTAGGAGTTTTATTTTTATTCACGAATATTCTGAATTTTTTAATTTCCTGGAATATTCTGAATTCCTTATATTTCTGGAATTCTCTCAGCGCTCTAAAATTCCTGAAATTCTCTTAATTCCCTGGATTATCTGAATTCCTTGAATTCTCTGATTCCCTGAAAATCTCTGAATTCCTTGAATTCTCTGAAATCTGTTATTTCTCTGAATTTCCTGAATTATTGAAACGTTATAAATTCCTTAAATGCTCTAAAATTCCTGCAATTAACTGAATTACTTAAAATCATTGAATATCTTGAATTGCTTAAATAATTGGAATTTCTTGAATATTCTAAATATGTTGCATTTTCTGAATTCCTTATGATCTCTAAACTCCTAAGTTCTTTGAAATCTTTGATTTCTCTCAATACCATGAAATCCTTAAATATTCTGAATTTCAATTATCTGAATTCCTAAATATTTCTAAATTACTTCAATATTCTGAATTCCCTGAATTCCTTAAACAATCTCAATTACTGAAATTCTTTGAATTCTTTAAATTGCCCGAATTCCTTTGATTCTTCTTAATTCCTTCCGTTCTTCTAAATTCCTGAAATATATTAAATTTTTTATATTCCTTGAATTCCATAAATGACTTGAAATTCCTTGAATTCTCTAAGCACTCTTAAATTCCTAAAATTCTATAAATTCCCTAAAATCCTTAAATTCCCTGAAATTCTTTAAAATATGGGATCCACTGAATTCTTGGAATATTTTGAATTCCCTAAATTCTTTGAAATTCTCTGATATCCTTGAATATTCTGAATTCCCTCAATTTCTTTAATATTCTCAATTGCTGAAGTTCTTTGAATTCTTTGAATTGCCTGAATTCCTTTCATTCTTCTGAATTCCTTAAATACACTCAATTTTTTAAATTTCTTGAATTCCATACATGATTTGAAATTCTTTGTATTCCCTGAAATCCTTGAATTTTATGAATTCCTTAAATTCCTTGAATTTCCTAAGCACTCTTAAATCTCTGAAATTCTCTAAATTTACTAAAATTCTTGAATTCCCTAAAATTCTTTAAATTCTCTGAATCCACTGAATTCTTGAAGTATCTTGAATTCCCTAAATTCTTTGAAATTTTCTGAAATTCTTTTAATTCCCTGAATTTCTTCGATTCTCTTTAATCTTTGGTATCCTTGGATATTCTGAATTATCTTTGAACTTTTTGAGTTGCCTGAATTCCTTCAATTTTTCTAAATTCCTTGAATCTTCCAAATTCTTTTAATTCCTCAAATTCCATTACTGATTTGAAATTCTTCGTATTGCCTGAAATCCTTGAATTTTCTGAATTCCATAAATTCCTGCAATATTCTGAATTCATTTAACTACTTGAATTTTCACACCACTCTAAAATTCCCGAAATTCTCTTAATTCCCTGAAATCCTCAAATCCCCTTAAATCATTAAATTCTCGGAAATCCTTAAATTCTCGCAGTTATTAAAAATCTCTCAACTCCTAAATTCTCTGAAATCTTTCATTTCTCTAGATATCCTGAAATCCTTGAATATTCTGAATTTCTGAATATGTGGGAAATCCCTGAATATATTCTGAGTTCCTCAAATTATTTTAATTCTCTGAATTCACTGAATTCTTGGAAGATATTCCCTGAATTTCCTGAATTACCTTAATTCTTCGAATTCTGTGAGTTGCATGAATTTCTGAAATTCTTCTGAATTCGCCAAATATATATTATAATTGTTATATTAAATCTTTTTTGTACTCAAACTCTCTTCGCTTAGAAATTTAAAATTTTCAAATGTTCAATTATACTTTTGGAAATTAAACCAATTCAATTTTATTAAATTTCAAATTTAATAATTTTAGAGTGAAATATTCTAAATAGTTTGGTTTCAATTTCGAACGCACAAAAGTTTCTGGTTCCTTAAATTCTTCGAAATCGTAGAGTATCAAAATGAAAGTCTTAATAGTTGCACACTTTTGAGTTTGAAGGATTTGATTTTTAAAATTTTTTAAATAAATGCCTCCAGAATAAATTCAAAACAATGAAAAATTAAGACAATAATTTCTCAATTTCAAGCCTTTAAAATAAACAGAGTTTAGAACCAGGCATTGAATATTGAAGTCTTCTTATTTGAAAAGTGTTTTAAAAAATTCGAAATTTCAAACTCAGTTAAAAAAAAATTCTATCGAACAATTGAATAATTTCTCTAATTGTTAATGGCTTTAATTTTAAAATTCTGAATTTTCATGGTAAACACTACATTTTCAAAATTTTTCGTATCATAAGTTTAAATTTTGCGATTGAAATTGAAATGGTTGAATTTCGAAAAGTATAATTGAAAATTTTTAAATTGTTCATTTCTAAACGATTCAAATTTACTCAAAGTAATTTAAGTACTTTAAATTTTTTATCACAATACTTTGCGACTACATTTTTTTTTTAGTTTTAGATGAAGTTCGGATTTGTTTAAGTTTTAAGTTTCTGGAGTATACATTTGCCATTTTTTAATATTTCTCATTTAAAATCAAATTTAAAGGTTTTGAATTGAAAATTATTCCATTTTGAGCTGTGAAAATAAAGGTAAATGTATTTTTTTATTTTAGAAAAATGGTTCTTATCAGTTTTTATGTTAATTCATAATTTTTTTAATATAATAAAAGTTACATTTCTAGAATTTCAGAAGCTTTTACTTTCAAATATTAAATTCAGTACTCAATCTCAAATTTTCAAATTTCAATCGTTTCGAATTCGAATTTATTAAAACTCAAAAGTTTTCACTTTTAAGTTATTCAATTAGAAATGCTTTTTAATTCGAAATAATACAATTTTCATTCCCCTGAATTTTAAACGATCTATTTTTGAAAATTCTAATCGGTAAATATTACATTTTTAATGTTTTAAAATTCTCCTCTTTTGAAATTTTAATCTGAAATCATTTAACTTCGAGATTCGTAAAAATAGGTTTTTATGTCAAGTTCGTTAGACAGATATTTTGGATAAAAATGCAATAACTTAGAACATTTTGAAAATGTTTGAGTCCTTTTTTTCAAGATTTAAAAATTCTTTGTGCAGTTATTCAAAGTACTCTGAAAGACGAACAATTTATCTTTGCGGCTTTTTTTGATAAAAACAAAATTATCAGAGTTACAACATTTCCAAAACTCAAAACATCAAAGGAAAATAAAAATTTTAAGTCGAACAACGCATGATATACCAAAAAGTCGGGAAAAGGAAAATGTTGATTTTTGAAAGCCCTACAAGATTATTATAAAAACTTTTCCCATTTCTCCGAAAAATAGAAAATTCAAATTTGTATCGCACAAAAACAGCGAAAACGACACAAGCAAGAAAAAAATAAACAGACAAAATTTGTTTACCAAAAGAAGAGCCACAAATTTTCTATAAATCATTCCTTGATAGGATACGTAGTTTTTGTTTTAATTGTGAAAAATATCACGAATAATAAAAAAATTTAATTTTTGAAAAAGCAACGCAATATACGCATAAAAAATCAATAGACAAAAGTTGTTCACCCTAAAAAGATCTATAAATGTGTTATTAATCATGTTTTGATGAAACGCGTAGTTTTTGCTTTAATCGTGAAGAATAAAATTAAAAATTAAAATTTTGGGGCAAACGACACAAGATACGAAAAAATATGGATAAACAAAAATTGTGAACCCCAAAAAGATCCACAAATTTTTTTTTTATCAATCCCTTTTTGATAGAACGTGTAGTTTTTGTTTGAATCGTAAAAAATAACATGAAAAATAAGAAAAAATTGTAAATAAAAGACACAAGGTACGTAACAAAAAATTAATAGACAAAAGTTGTTCCCCGAAAAAAAAAAAAATTGTTATTTATCACCTTTTGATAGGACGCGTAGTTTTTGTTTTATTCATAGAAAACAACACTGAAAAAATAAATAAAATTTTTTGGACAAACGACACAAGTTACGAAAAAATGAATAGACAAGAATTGTGCGCCCAAAAGAGATCTACAAATTTCTTACTAATCACTTTTTGATACGATGCGTAGTTTTAGTTTAAATCGTAAAAAAGAACAATAATTTTTTTCTTAATTGTGAAAAGCAACACAAGATGAGTAAAAAATCAATGAACGAAAGTTCTTCACCCAAAAAAGATCTACATATTTGTTATTAATTATTTTTTGGTAGGATGCGTATTTTTTGTTTGAAGCGTGAAAAATAACAGTTTCAATAACATTGCATTTTATGAATTATAATAAAATACATTTATTTAAATGAAACAGTTTTTAGGGTAGCTGAGAATAAAAATTAATACAAAATATAGTACAAATATTAAAGTAATCATGAGAAATAACATTTGTACTTTATTTTGCAATATCTGAATAAGCATTCGCAGACCGAGGTACGGAAATAAATATAATATACATTGGATATAATAGAGTTGAACTCAATGTAGAAAAGTTTGCACTTTGAACTATATCGAGTACGAAGCACGAGATACGCGATGAGAATGTGTTCGTTAAAGCCCAAGGAGCTTTAACAAAAGAGAATTCACAATCACCAAATGACATTTGTCGATGCTTTCGACATCTAATTTTAAAAGGTCTGTGCACAAATCTGGAGAAAGTACAAAGATAGAGCGCGAAGCGCGAGGTAAATACATTATCGAGCGCGAAGCGCGAGATCCAAGAGACGTGCGCCCTAGGCGCGCGATGAGAATGTGCCCGCACAGCGGGCAGATTTTTTCAATTCGAAAATGATCAAAACATTTTTCTGAAATTTCAAACGCCTTCAACTCAAAATTTTCAAGAACAAATGATAGTCTTGACTTATGTTAGTCAGTGACTCTCATCCGCTCTCCTCATAAAAAAAACTCTCCAAGAGGATCTCCTATCCCATTTCAGGATTTCGCAAATTGCGGCCATCCATTCCACCAGTTCCATCTGGATTTGGGGAACAGGGCCACGGACTATCGTCTATCCCGTGGCGCAGTCGCCTTGACAACGGCGCGGCAGCGCCACGTGCATGTGTGCGCACATTACGGCCTCATGATACGATGGTGTGCAAGCCAGGAGTGCGAGCGAGAGCTTCCGGAAACTGACGAAGGAAGATTCTTTAATGGGGAAACGAGGAAAGTTGTGGGGGTGAAAATAGGGTATACCGGGTGGAATACGAGAGAAAACCGCTACGATGTACCGCAGTAGGGGTGGCGAGCTCACAGCCACCTCCCCCCGTGAGAAACGTCATTGGTACACTGACGCATGGTTGACGCACTCTTCATCAGTGACACGCGTTTTGGTCCTTTTTTTCACCCTTCCCTCAAAAACCTCGCGAAATTCCGCACCGGAAATGCGGACCCAATCCCTACCATCAAATGGTAAATTTCTCCCCCCTAAAATGTGTTTAGTCATTTCAAAATTGTTTAAAAAGTGATTTTGTGTGACAAAGTGACGAAATAGAGAGACAGTGGAATTATAAGAGTGATGAAAATAGGAGAGATTAATTTGAAGTTCAAGAAAAAATTCAGCAGTTATGGTTATTGTTCCACTTGGAGAAATAGATCCCAGGAGTGTGAGGAATGTTGTTAATTTTGCAAGAGGAGTAAATTCAGTTTGGGATTTCAGGGAAGCAAATGGAATTCGCATTTAGTCGATGGTTGTACTACCTCGTTCGTGACCTTGGCTCTGACCCACTCAGGACTGCGTTTGTCGATACAATTTGCTTGCCACGAAAGAATGCGGAAAATTGTGTTTAAAAAAAATAATTTTTAGATATTAGGAAAATATACCATTTCATAAAAGATACATTTCAGTTAATTAACTATCTCAAATGTTGTTGAAATAGATGAAGTTTACATATCTATCCAGAAGTTGTTGATATGGTTGTTACTGTTAACTTGTATAATATTGTTCCACTCAAGACTTGTTGCCAGGTTAGGCGAATCAAGGCAACTTTAATAAAAAGTTATCCTTAATTTAGGAATAAAGTGATAAAAAAAGTGCTTCGCTATTAAAAAGGCTTCCATTGAAAAAGTTTGAATCGAATCAGATAATCGTTAAGTATGCAATAATTCTTTCCACCCTCGACCGCTATTGAATTCGCGCTTTTGCATTTTAAGTGATTCTTAAAGGAAGTAGCCCGAATCGATTTCAATTTAATTAAAGGGTCTCGGATTCGAATTGCTCAAAGATGTTGGTGGATAAAGAGACGGTATAAGTTTCCGGATGAGTGGATTCCTGGAAGAATTCAAAGAAGGTCTACAAAAGGCAAAAAATTCCTAGGAAATATATTCTCTGACGGACTTTTATTGAGAATATTTTTTTATTCGAACTTTTCTGAGAAGAAGTGCTTCCTCTTGAATTTCTATAACAAACGGATTGAAGGTGAAAGAAATTCATCGTGGAAATAAGGCGCGAGCCTCGGGACGGTCTCCGAGGATCGACTGCTTCCTCGGAGCCGTTGATTCAGATGGGAAGTAGAGAATGGGAGTACGAGGCACTTCCGGAAGTGAATACAAACGTGGTTTTGACACCTGCTTCGACACCACCGAATACTCTGAAAACGCAATCTACACCGAGAGTTTATTTTCAAGCAGAAAATCTGGCTTCTATCAGAAGAAGAAGCAGCGCGAGGCAATTTGCTGAATCGTCTTACAGAAGGAGGAGCAGGAGTATGAGTGCTTGGAGTGACCTTTCGAGAGCTTCATTCAAATTCGAGGAAAGGTGAGTTACGATGAAAAAGGATGGGAGTTTGCTGAAAAGTATTCTGGAAGTGGAAATCGACCAAAAACTGAGTTTCGTTTATAGAAAGTCATTTCCAAATAATTTGTTTAAAAGTTTAATTAGAGATAGGATAGCTAAGAGACATTTATAATGTAAATGTAGTAACAAACTGTAAAAAAAAATCTACCCCCCCCCACTCTTTCTGAACGTAAGTTTTAGTTTCCAAAAATGTTTTACTAATAGAATTAGGCATTAGGCATTTTCAAAATTCCCTTATTTTTCCTTGTATTTTTCATTTTCCTTGATCATTAATATTCATATACCAGCATTTTAATCTTGAAATACTTTTACCATAGAATCTTTTATAAACTTAATAAAACAGTATTTCAGATACAAACTTAAAATTTTCAAATTTATTAATTTATTTTAAACAAAAAAATGTCTTTTCTACTATAAAAGATGGTTTTTTAACAAAATACTTGCATTTTCAAAAAAATAATCAAATTTTTAACATAATAGTTGAATTTTTTATCTCAAAATATAAATTCCCAACAAAAAGTGTCATAGTTTATCTTTCAATCAAAAAATATCAAATTTATACAAAAAAAAGTTTTTTAAAACCAAAAAGACAAATACCTAAATTGTTGAACCTTCAAGCCAAAAGACGAATTTTCTCTATAAAAATTCAATTTACAAACAAAAAATATGACTTCAGCAAAACATTATTTTTCCGCGAAACTGATGCATTTTTACACAACAAAAATGAAATTTTAAACCAAGAAAATTATTTTTTTTTTTTTACCAAAACAGGAGAATTTTTAACTAAAAAAGGTCAATCCTAAAAAAGTGGAGAAGTTACATTTTCAGTTGAAAAATTAATTTTAAACCAAACAACAAAAGACTTCTCCACCAAACAGTTAAATTTGTAACCAAAGCCGTTGACTTCGTCAACATTTTTTGCAAATAAAAATTTTAATTTGTTTATTTTTTTTAAATTACAAATTAATATTGGATAATAATTAAAATATTAACAAAAAAATAATAATGAAAAATGAAATAATTTAATATATAAATTTGTATGTATATATAAATAATATTATTATATAAATATTCTAGCCTGCAATCAAAAAAATAAGTTTTTAACAATGTAGTTTAACTTTTATCCAAGTAGTTGAATTTTCAATTCAAAAAGATTCATTTACAACAAAATAGTTAAACTTTCAACCAAAGAGATGAATTTTCAACTAAAAATATAACTCTTTAAAAAGAAAAAAATGATTTCTTAACAAAGTGATTCAACCAAACCTTTCAAATAAAATATTTGAATACTGAAGCAAAGAAGAATAATTTTTAACCAAAAAGTTGCATTTTCATTAAAAAAAAAAAGAAATTTCTACCAAAGCGGATGAATTCATAAATCGAAACGATAAATTAAAAAAAAATATTTCAATTTTCTGTTGAAAAAGATTTTAGTTGACTTGTCACGATCAAAATATGAATTTTTAACCAAGAAAGAAGTTTCTACGAAAAAAAAATTGAATTTTCAATCCAAAAAGACAAATTTTTACCCAAAAAGGATGACTTTTTCATTTCTTCTAATTTCTCTTAAAACAGATAAATTTGTATTTCAAAAGAAAACAGAATTTAAAAAAATAGTTGAATTTTCATATAGAAAAGATTCTAGTTGACTTTTCAAGATCAAAATATGAATTTTTTGACAAAAAATAAGTTTCTACGAACAAAATTGAATTTCCAATCCAAAAAGACGAATTTTCACCCAAAAAGGATGACTTTTTCATTTCTTCTAATTTCTCTTAAAACAGATGAATTTTTATTTTAAAAGAAAACAAAATTTAAAAAAATAGTTGAATTTTCATCCAGAAAAGATTCTAGTTGATTTTTCAAAATCAAAATATGAATTTTTTGACAAAAAATAAGTTTCTACGAACAAAGTTGAATTTCGAATCCAAAAAGACGAATTTTTACCCAAAAAGGATGACTTTTTAATTTTCTTTTAATTTCCCTTAAAACAGATGAATTTTTATTTCAAAAGAAAACAAAATTTAAAAAAGTAGCTGAATTTTCATCCAGAAAAGATTCTAGTCGACTTTTCAAGATCAAAATATGAATTTTTTGACAAAAATAAGTTTGTACGAACAAAATTGGATTTTTCATCTAAAAAGGCGAATTTTTTCAACCAAAAGGGATGAATTCTTAACGAAATAGTTGGAATCGCTACAAAATATTTGAATTTTTATCCAAGAAAGATGAAATTTGTACTAAAACATATAAATTTATAATAAAAAAAGGTACATTTTTTAAAGCTGAACTTCCATCCAGAAAATCTTTCAATTCATTTTTTAACACCAAAATATGAATTTTAAACAAAAAGTAAATTTTTCACGAAATAGTTCAATTTTCACCGAAACAGTAGTATTTTCAACCAAAAGTATGACTTTTTAACAAAATAGTTTTATTTTCAACCAAACAGTTGCATTTTTATTCAAGAAAGATTAAATTTATCTTAAAACAGATTAATTTTTAATTTAAAAAAAAAAATGAAAAAAATAGTTGAATTTTCATCCAGGAAAAATTTAAGTTCGCTTTTCAACACCAAAATATTAAATTAAACCAAAAAGTAAATTTTCTACAAAATAGTTAAATTTTCAATAAAACAGAAGAATTTTCAACCAAAAAGTATAAATTTTCAACAAAATTGTTGAACTTTAAACCAAACAGTTGCATTTTTATTCGAGAAAGATGAAATATTTCTTTTAAAACAGATGAAAAAAAAATCAAAGGAATAGTTAAATTTTTGTCCAAAGAAGATTCCAATTGATTTTCCAACACCAAAATAAGAATTGTAAACTATAAGTTAATTTTCTGCTAAATAGTCCAATTTTTAACCAAAAAGTATGACTTTTTAACAAGATTGTTAAATTTTCAACCAAACAGTTGCATTGTCCAAGAAAACTGAAAATTCTACTTGAACAGGTGAATTTTTAAATCAAAAAGACAAATTTTCAAAAAAAGAGTTGAATTTTCATCCAAAAGGATTTCAATAGACTTTTCTACAGAAAAATACAAATTTTAAACAAAAAGTAAATTTTCTAGGAAATAGTTAAATTTTCAACAAAACAGTTGCATCTTTGTCCAAGAAAGATGCAATATTTCTACTGAAAAAATATGAACCTTTAAATTAAAAAGACAAATTTTCAGAAAAAATATTTTTCATCCAAAAAAAGATATCGGTTGACTTATCAACAACAAAATATGAATTTTAAACAAAAGTTTAATACTATACGAAAAGAGTTGGATTTTCAACCCAAAAAGTTGAATTTTCAACAAAAAAAAGATATCTTTTTAAGAAATCGTAACAAAATGTTTTGACCCCCACCCCCCCTCTCTTTGAGATGTTACGTAATTTAAGTACGGCCCCTAACGAAAGTTGAGAATTTTAATTTCAAATTTTTAATTCAGTTTTTGGAAATTATGTGGATAAATAATTAATAATAATAATTAATAACTAAATGATCAAATCAAATCAAAATTCAAATCACTTCAAGTCGCAGATATTTCAATTATTACGGTTTCTGATGAGTTTTGCCGCCTTCTTTTGAAGTCCTTCAAAAGAAAAAAAAACTTATAATTTTTACCATTTTTTTGTTTAATTTGTTCTTCTATAGGGAATAAATGTTCTGATTTTTATGTGGGCTAAATATTATTTCTGGCTAGCAGAATTTTTTTATAAAATCATATTTTCGCATTTTTCCTAGAAACAATGAAAGGTACAAAGAAATATTATCATACGGGTTTGTGCGCCTAAAAAAGTTCTACAAAAAATATCTCTTGCTCTTTTGTGATATCTTGCATCGCTTACGAGAAAAATTTGACAATTATATATTTAGGAAAAAACATTCTCCTGAATTCTCTTAGATTATTTTTAATTAAATTTGAATTTTTTAGTTCTTTGAATTTTCTTGAATACCTTGAATTCTTTAAAATTCTCAAAAATTCTACTGAATTCTTTTGAATTCAGCATGACTTTGGCTTTAGAATTAACATTTCTTTTTTTAATTCCTTGGACTCTTTGAATTCCTGAAACTCTTTACATTCCTTGAAATCGTCAGACTTCTTGAATTCTTTAAACTCCTTGAACTCTGTGAATTCTTTGAATTCCCCGAATCCTTTTGATTCCTTGAATTCTTTGAAATATTTTAATTCCTTGAAGTTTTTTAATTCCTTTAAATCTCTTGATTCCTTGGATTCTTACCATTTCTTGAATTTTATGCATTCTTACAATTCCCTACATTCTATGAATTCTTGTACTCATTTTAATTCTGTGAATTTTCTTTGAATTCTTAGAATTCCTCGAATTTTTTCACTTTTCTGAATTCTTTGAATTCCTTGAATCCTTTCAATTCGTTAAATCGTTTAAACTCCACGAATCGTTTGAATTTCTTAAATTCATTGAATTCCTTGAATCCTTGAATTCCTTGAATTCATTTAATTCCTTGAATTCCTTGAATACCTTGAACTCATTGAATTCCTTGAATTCATTGAATCCCTTGAATTCATTGAATCCCTTGAATTAATTTAATTCCTTGAATTCCTTGAATTCATTTAATTATTTGAATTCATTGAATTCCTTTAATACATTTAATTTTTTGAATTCCTTGAATTCATTGAATTCATTAAATTCATTGAATTCCTTGAATTCATTCAATGCCTTGAATTTTTTTAATTCCTTGAATTCATTGAATGAAAAATTATTTTTGAGAAGTTGTAGGCTCCGGAAGCTACGATCATGGTTCTTTAAAAGCAACCAATCCCGACGCAACTGGAACGTGTACGTCATCCGCTTCTGCTTCTTCTGTCCTAGAAGGTAAGCAAGAGCGGGAAATTTACGCGAGAAAACTTCGGGCAACACTGTTCCTTGGAGTCAGGTCTCTAGCCGCGGATGATCTTACGCGGCAGACGGGACAGTTGGAGATGAAGTTTCACCTCTGGATACTTTTTTAGTGCTACCAATCTTTGTAGAATGTTATGAGGAACAGTGTTGACGGACCAGATGAAGTGATCCCAGAAGAACAGCCTTTTGCATCCAGTTCGCGATGGAATGAGCCTGACGCTGGCAAGCCGGAATCTTGTTGAGTTGGCTAATAAATGAAGCTTTCATACCTCCAAGACAGCCGATTATGAGAACTACAAGATGGACTTTGAAGCCTTGGTACAGCCTGCTCAGCTCGAAAAGAAGTGATTGATATTTCGCCCGTTTTTCTTCCTCCTTTGCCGTGATATTACCATCGGCTGGTGCCGAGAATTCAATCACGTAAATGATCTTGTTCTTCAGATCTTGGAGGACAATATCAGGCTTCGTAGCACTGATACGTTGAGTGGTCGAGAATGAGAAATTCCAGTAGATCTTACACTGATCATTCTCCACAACGGACTCGAGTTCCCCCTGGGCGTATGGCAAGACGGGCAATATATCAACACCATAGAAGTGCCTCAGATGGTAATATAACACTTTTAGAGCCGCATTGTGTCTCTCTATGTACCCGTATCGTGCATATTTTGAGCATCCACTGAGAACATGTCCAAGTGTTTCTGGCTCTTGCTTGCACGCTCGGCAGTTGGTATCGCCTACAGGTATATTCATTATGCGCTCGCGGTAAA
>CAKNYM010052642.1:360153-376610 GCA_932195095.1 Andricus curvator | reverse complement strand
CTCATGCCAATCGCTTTAGAGTACCTATTTACCGCCTCCACAAGGATGTTAAGGTCCTCTTTCGAGGAAGCAAAGAGTTTAAGGTCGTCCATGTATAAAAGGTGGTTGACCTTATGTTCTCTTTTGTTCGGCGGGCCACATAGGTATCCAGAGCTTTTGCCTCGGAGCACAATAGATAGAGGCAAGAGGGAGATGCAGAAAAGTATCGGACTTAGAGAGTCTCCTTGGAAGACTCCCCTCTTATATGTGATATAGCTTGTAGTCACTTGTCTTTTGTCAGATGTTATGACAAATCTTGTCCGCCACAAGTGCATAAGCTCTTTTATGCATCTCACTATTTTTGGATGCACCTCCATGCATTCAATGAGCTTAATAAGTAGCTCATGGTTCGTGTTATCGAATGCCTTACGGTAGTCAATCCAAGCCATGGACAGATTGCGTCGATACCTGATCGAGTCCTGGGTGATACACCTGTCTATTAACAGGTTCTCCCTGCAACCTGCCAGACCTCTCTTGCATCCACGTTGTTCAACTATTGCACTCCATACCGGCTCGATAGATGTTAATATCCTCTCTTTGAGGATGCCAGTGAATAGCTTGTAGCTGGTGTTTAAACAAGCTATGGGCCTGTAGTTCTTTGGACTTGACAAATCTCCAGTCTTAGGAATCAATACCGTGCGTCCTTCCACTAGCCACTGTGGGACTGGTTGTTCTCCGTTTAAGAAAGTAGTAAATATACGAGCTAGATGTTGGTGCGTAGAAGTAAACTTCTTCCACCAAAAGTTGTTGATTTTATCTGGCCCGGGCGCTGAAAAGTTCTTAGTTCTAGTGATAACTTTCTTCACTTCTTCAGCAGTAATTAGTGGACACTCTTCCTCTGGACCTTGTAACCTTTGCCTTTGGCAAAAGTCACGAAAGAGTGATATATCTGAAGCGTCTTCATTTAGCTGATAAGTATCTCCATATACTTGTTCCCAGAAGACTTGAATCTCTTCTCGACTAGGCGGATTTTTAACGGCACGTGACGTTTTATTGAACAGACGGGAAGGATGAGTAGAAAAGGTGGAATTTTCCTGAATCCACTTTACTCGCCGTTCAAGGCGCTGTTTCGCTGTTGAAAGAGATCTTATTTTTTGCGTCCAGTGCTGCTTGATGGTCAACAGTTTACACTTGTTCAGCGTGTGATTTGCTTTCCTCAAGTTTCGAGCAAGTGCCCTAACTTTTGGAGTGAATTTTTTATTTAATGTTATGTAGCTAATCACGCACTGAATATTTGATGCATGCCGTCTCGCCGTTTCAATTTTGAATTGAAGCTGTGCAATACGCCCGCGAGTCTTACTCAGACGTACTGAAGTTTCGTTACTTCTACTGTCGCTAAGCAAGGACACCGCCTTCTCGTAAACAAAGCAGTTCAGATTCCAGAGATTAACATCTTCGGGGAGCAAATCGGGGAGAGCAGTATTAGCTTCAGCTAATTTGTCCATCCTGAGAAAGACTTTTTGGTGGATAGATCTCCTATTTCTCATGTTAGCATTATCGGCTATCTGCAAAGGTGGTCTTGCTGGAACGGGTGGAATGTTCGATGGAGGATGTTGCTCTTCTTCTTGTTGATAAAGAGCTTCATATCCGTTTTTTCGCAAAAAGGATACCTGATCTCTTAAATACTGAGGCGTTTGATGAGCATATTCGGGGTGCATATTGACCCAACGGTCATGTAACCTCTACATGAATCCTCTTCGCGCCGGTGAGCTTCTTTGTCAACAGGTAAGGATGTCTCTCCTGAGTTGGTCTGACCATTTAAATCGATGTTCTCGCGTTTGTCCGTGGCCATTGCCTGGTCGTCGCCTCGGTTCGGTCCTATTGCCACTCCCAACTGAACCATGGCCTCCATCCGAGAGAGGCCAATTGTGGGTGGCACTGCACGATACTGGTGTCGTAACCGCATAATTCATTGCATTGGGGAGTTAGCCCAAAGCAACGTGGCTGACTGCAAGAGCCGGAGCTCTCGGGTTATTCAATGAATTGAGAGGATTCATTGAATTCCTTCGATCCTAAAAATTTTTTTATTTCCTTGAATTTATTGAATTCTTACAATTTCTTGAAATTTATGAATTCTTACAATTGGACTCTTTGAATTTCTTGAACACTTTGCATTCCTTGAAATCTTTACAGTTCTTGAATTCTTGGAACACCTTGAACTCTGTGAATTCTTTGAATTCCGCGAATCCTTTTGATTCCTTCAATTCTTTGAAATCTTTCAGTTCCTTAAAGTTTTTCAATTCCTTTAAATCTTTTAATTTCTTGAATTCTTACAATTTCTTAAATTTTATGAATTCTTACAATTACCTACATTCTATGAATTCTTGTAATTGTTTTAATTCTGTGAAGTTTCTTTGAATTCTTTGAATTCCTAGAATTTTTTTACTTTGCTGAATTCTTCGGATTGAATCCTCGAATTCCTTGAATTCCTTGAACTGCTTGAATTCATTGAATTCATTTAATTCCTTGAATTCCTTGGATTCATCCAATTCATTTAATTCCTTTAATTCATTCAATTCGTTGAATTCCGTGAATTCATTAAATAAAAAATTATCATTATTATTACAATTCCTTTAATTCAATGAATTGAGAGGATTCTTTAAATTTCTTCAATTCTTTCAATTTTTCTATTTCTTTGAATTAATTGAACTCTTTAAATTCCCTGAATTCTTACAATTTCTTGATTTTTATGAATTCTTACAATTCCCTAGATTCTATGAATTTTTGTAATTATTTTAATTCTGTGAATTTTCTTACTTCTTTTAATTCTTTGAATTCATTGAATCCTTTAAATTCGTGAAATCCTTTGAATTCCTTAAATTTATCGAATTCCTTGAATCCTTGAATTCCTTGAATTCTTTGAATTCCTTGAATTCTTTGAATTCCTTAAATTCATTGAATTCCTTCAATCCTTGAACTCATTGAATTCATTTAATTTCTTGAATTCCTTGGATTCATTTAATTCCTTGCATTAATTTGATTCCTTTAATTTATTTAATACTTTGAATTCATTCAATTCCTTGAATTCATTGAATTCCTTGTATTCATTTAATTCCTTGAATTCATTTAATTCCTTCAATTCACTGACTACAAATTATTATTATTATTACAATTCCTTGAATTCAATGAATTGAGAGGATTATTTGAATTTCTTTAATTCTTTCCATTTTTATTTTCCTTGAATTTATTGAATTCTTGAAATTCCTTGAATTCTTTGATATTCTATTGAAATCTTTAAATTCCTTGAATTCTTCAAATTCCTTTAATTCTTTAAATTCCTTTAATTCTTTAAATTCATTGAATTCTTTAAATTATTTAAAATTCTATTGAATTCTTTTAAATTCTCTTGAAAACTTTCTAATTCATGTTCATTTTTTTAAATTTTTTGAAATTTGTGAAGTCTTTGAATTTTTGAACCCTGTATATTCCTTGAATTCCGTGAATACCTTGAATTCTTTCAATTCCTTGAATCATCATAATTCATTGAATTCTTCTAAATATTTTAATTCTTCTGAATTTATGAAAACCTATGAATTCTCTGACACTCTTTTAAATTCTTGTAAATTCGGAATAAATTTTCTGAAATTGTTTTGAATGCACCTGAATTAACTTTGAATTCTCTAGATTTTTTTTTTTTAAAATCTCTCGAATAAACCTTGATTCCTGCTCAACTCAACTGAATTCTTTAAAATCGCTTAAACTATTGAATTGAATATTGAATACCTTGAATTCTTTCAATTCTTTTAATTTCCTGAATTCCTTGAATTCCGTGGATTCATTTAATCCCTGAATTCTATGAATTCTTTCAATTCCCTGAATTCATTGAATTCTATTGATTCTTTGAATTCTCCTAATTCTTTTGATTATTTTTTTTTATTTCTTTTAATTTTTGGAATATTTTGATTCTTTGGAATACTTTGAAATAATTGAATTCTCAAAAATTAGTTTGAATTGTCTTGAATTGACATTGATTTCTTTTAAATTCTTTCGAATTCCTCGAACTCTTCACATTCTTTGAAATAAAAAAACTCACACATATATTTTTTTCCAATCTTTTGTCAAATTTATCCTTGTATAAGGAAAAAATCTTCTATGTTTTATGTGGGCTGAACAATTTTTGTAGCCAAGAAATTTTTTTTCATAAAATCGAATTTTCGCATTTTTTCGGAAACAACAAAACGTACAAAAAACGTTTAAAAAAAGTTTTCACATCTAAAAAATGTCTATAAAAAATACTTTGTTTTCTTTTTTGTGATATCTTGCATCGCTTATAAGGAAAATTCGAAGATTATATATTTTGGAACAAAAATTATTTTTCTATAATAACAGAAACTTTTGAAAAATATTGGACAAAATAAAGAAAGTTGAGTTTTCCAGAAAATCTTCTTTCCACGTTTTTAAAATTCGAAAAAAAAGAATGTGGGAAGCGACACTTTTTCCCATATGTTTTTAAAGTTTCTGCTACAATAAGGAAGGCATGCTCCCAGTTTTATACAGGTTAACCCAGTTTCTAGGACAGGAGATTTCATTTTCCTAAAAATATCACTTTTCTCGTAAACGATGCAAAATATCAAGAAAGTTTAAGATATATTTTTCTGGAACATTCTTAGGTTTGCAAACTTTTAAATTAATATTTCTTTGTACCTTTCATTATTTCCGAGAGAAATGTGAAAATTAAATTTTATGAAAAAAAAATTATCCTGGCTATAGAAGGACAAATTTAACATTGACTTTTCATATTTTAAAACAAATCTTCTTTATATTTTTAATTATTAAAATTTTTCAAATTGTTGAAATTTCTCAAATTATTCAAATTTGTCAAATTTTTAAATATGCGTCAAAAAACAAATATAAGTCAAAAGACAAATAATCCTAACTTCGCAGAAATTTTTTTCCCTGAAATCGGAAAAAAGTATTTCGCCTAACTTTCTCTGAAAAAAGTTAAAGTGTAGAATCTGCCTGAATTAAAATGAATACGATGAAATAAAATTTTTTTTCCTTTATCTTTCTTTTACAACATTTCATTTCGCAATGGAATAATTTTGGCCATTGGCCAAGTGATCTTAACAGAACTGCCATTTTCATCAAAGCATCATTTTATAAATGGACATCCCTTGGGACATCCATTAGGTAGAAATGCAGATTTTGGCAAGAAAACAAGGTCGCAAATGTTGAAAAAGAAAAATCTGACACTTTATGAATGAAACAGCTGAATATAAGACATAAAAATCTACTTAAAAAATAGTTGAATTTTCAACTAAAAACGAAAAATTTTCAACTAAATAGTTGAGTTTTTAACTCAAAAAGATCAATTTTCAACCAAAAATGGAATCGTTAAATTGTCAGTGAAAAAAATTTATTTTCCACCAAACTGATGAATTTGCAACTAAAATGATGAATCTTCAACTGGAATAGTTAAATTTTAAACAAAAAAGATGAATTTTTAACTGAAATGATGAATCTTCAACTGAAATATTTAAATTTTCAACCAAAAAGATGAATTTTCAACTAAGAAGATTAACTTCTACCAAAAACGATAAATTTTTATCGAAATATATGGATTTCAAACTAAAAAGAATGAATTTTTAATAAAAAATTGAATAGTTAAATTTCCAGTTTAAAAAATGAATTTTTAATCAGAAAGACAAATATTCAATTGAAATGATGGAATAGTTACATTTTTAGTTGAAAAAAATAATTTTTAACAAAAAAAAAGTAATTTTGAAAGCCATAGTTATATTTTTAAATGAATGAGATGAATTTCTAACTAAAATTATGAATATTTAACTGGAATAGTTTAATTTTCAACCACGAAGGTTAAGTTCTACAAAAAAAAGATGAATCTTCACCAAAATACACGGATTTTTAACTGAAAAAGATACATTTTCACAGAAAAAAGTAATTTTGAAAGCAATAGTTACATTTCCAAACAAAGTGATGAACTTTCAACTAAAATGATAAATCTTTAACCTTAAATAGTTCAATTTTAAACAAAAAATCACCAAAAAAAATTTAACAACAAAATATTCAGCAAAATTGTTACAGTTTTGACCAGAATAATAAAATTTTCCGTAACGAAAATTAATTTTCAGCCAAAGAAAGAACGAATTTTCAACAAAATATCTCATTAAGCAAACAAGGAGATAAATTTTCGATAAAAATTATAAATCTTGAACAAAAAAAAATTATTTTTCAACAAAAGAGTTTAACTTTGAACCATGTAATTAAATATTTATTCCAAAAAAGGATAATTCTGAACCAAAAATGTAGTATTTGGTATTTCAACCAGAAAAGATTTTAATTTTCAATCAAAAACAGTTGAATTCAGCTATTACAGATTTTTTAGTCAAGAGAGAGAAAAAATGGCTAACAAATTGTTGCATTATCAAGTAAAAAGATGAATTTTCAACAAAAAAGAAGAATCTTCTACCAAAAAGAACGATTTCTCAACATAATACATGACTTTTCAACCAAAAATGATCAATTTTCAATAAAAAATGTAACAGTAAAATTTGCAGTTAAAACAATTAATTTCGAACGATGAAAAAAGGAATTTTCAAGAAAATAGCTAATCACAGTAATATAAAGCTATTTTTGCAAATAAAGATTCATTGTTATTCAATTTTACGTTTAAATTTTTAAATAATTGAGCACGCTTTCAAAAAAATTACCTGAATTTAAAAAAAATTCCATGATATTTCCACGTTTTTCCAGGTATATAAAAATATAAAAATTTCCTGACAATTTCAGGTTTTCCGGGTAGGGCTATAAGGTGCCAAAAATGGAACATGTTAATGTGAAGACGTTTTTTATTTCTTATAATTGTTATTTTTAATCCACAGAATTAAATATCTTCTTCAAAAATTCGAAAATCATGCAGGCGCGCGCTTTTACTAGTTGTCCTTCTCTAAAAAATAGGTGTGTCACGAAAATCTCAAAAGTACTGATGTTGCTTTTCCTCAATGCCGATTGGGTAATTTAAAAAAATCGGAGAAAAAAAGAATATTGCCAAACTCACACACGTTATTAAAAATTCTGTTTCAGTTGAAGGACAGTAACAAAGAATGCTACATTTGGACACATAATCAAACTGACAAAAACTTAAGATTTATTGATGTAAAATTTTATCATTTATCCAGTGCCAGATATATTTAAAAGAATTAAACTTTTTATTTGGCATGAGGAAAAGTAACTTTATTTTCAAATATCAATCAAAAGTTGTATTTTTACAACAGGTGAAAAATTCACCATTTTTTAGAATTTTTAAGGAAAAACCTTGTTTAATCGACTTCTTCCAGACCATTTATAATTTATAATAAATGGTCTGGAAGAAGTCGATTAAATAAGGGTTTTCCTTAAAAATTCTAAATTGTTATTCCCAGACGTTAAATCAAGAATATTTACATCACGAAAATTCTTTTCATATCACCATTTTTTATTATTTTCATTGCATTATTTAATTCCAAATAGTGATTTTTTTAAACCAAAACTTACTCCTAAGGTTAATTTTTGCTTCCTCAATTAAAAATTGGGCATTCCTCATAGAGGAAGCTTTGTAATGATAACATTTTCTGTGAATTTATTTAATTAACATTTGCTGTGAATTCGATCTCGAGTGTTTCCACTTTTTATTTATAATTATATGATGCTCATTTCACGAGCACTTTGCTTCCCGTTAGAAAATGCATTTGCTTCCTCATAGAGGAAGCATTAGTTATTTCTTTCAATAATAGACAGACCAAAGTCTTCATTTTGACTAATTTAGAAATAGAATAGAAATTTACAAAAAATACAAAATTACAAAATAATACAAAAACATTTCAAATACAAAGACAAATCAGACAGATCAAGTTTTGTATTCGAAATGATAATTTTTCGATCTGGAAAAGGGAAGGGAAAAGTTCTGTCCCACCCTATCCCATTTCCAACTTTATGATTTCTTTAAAACAATTGTCAGAATTATTCTATTTGAAAATTTATGATCAAAAAGTCTTTTCTATTCATGCGTCAACTTTTAGTTATGTCGATGAAAAAAGGTTTTTCTGTTTGAAACAGATGATTCAAATATTATAAATGAGCATAACTTTCTTAATCTTCAATAAAGTATATTAATATTATAGATCAGTCGATTTGTCTCGAATCAACGAATGTTTTTCGTTTTTGCATCAATTTTGAATTATCTTAGTGAAAAAAGTTTTACCATAAAAAAACGTGTTTTCAAATATTATGCATCACCATAGCTTGCTCACTCTTCAATGCAATGTATCACTGTTATAGGTCAATCAATTCTTCGTGAATCAACACATCGTTTCTGTTCTTGCATCAACTTTGAATTATGTTAATGAAAACAGTTTTAGTATAAAAAACCGATTTTCAAAATATATGAATCACCATAACTTCCCTACCCTTCAATAAAATGTAATAATATTATAGGTCAATCGATTTGTCTCAAACCGAGGAATCTTTTATATTCATGCATCAACTTTGAATTATGCTAATGAAAAAAGTGTTACTATAAAAAACCGATTTTTAAAATATTATTGAGTGCTAAGATAAATGGAATAAATATTTTTCAAAATCCTTCGGTCAGTTTCAAGATATTAGTGGTGAAAATAAGCCCTCCAATTTGCATGAATTTATCTACAACCGTTTTCAAGTTTTTGATAAAATGTATTAATATTATAGGCCAATCGATTCGTCTCGAATCAACACATCTTTTCTGTTCCTGTATCAACTTTAAATTACGTTAATGAAAAAAGTTTTACTATAAAAAACCATTTTTCAAAATATATAAATTACCATAACTTCCATACTCTGTGATAAAATGTATTAATATTGTAGATCAATCAATTTGTCTCGAACCAAGGAGTCTTTTATATTCCTGCATCAACTTTGAATTATATTGAAGAAAAAAGTTTTACTATAAAAGACCGTTTTTTTTAAATATATAAATTACCATAACTGCCCTACTCTTTAATAAAATGTATTATTATTATAGGTCAATCAATTCGTCTTGAACGAAGGAATCTTTTATATTCATGCATCGACTTTTAATTATGTTAAAGAAAGAAGTTTTACTATAAAAAACCGTATTTTCAAATATTATGCATTACCATAGCTACCTTACTCTTCAATAAAATATATCAATGCTATGGGTCAATCGATTCTTCTTGAATCAACACAACTTTTCTATCCTGGCACCAACTTTACATTATGAGACTGAGAAAATGTTTACTATAAAAAAATATTTTAAAAATATATAAATTACCATAACTTTCCTACTCTTTAATAAAATGTATTAATTTTGTAGGTCAATCGATTTCTTTTCGAACCAAGGAATCTTTTATATTCTTGCATCAACTTTGAATTATGTTGAAGATAAAAGTTTTACTATAAAAAACCGTATTATCAAATATTATGCATTACCATAGCTTCCTTACTCTTCAATGAAATGTATTAACATTATAGGTCAATCAATTCAAATCGAATCAACACATATTTTCTGTTCTTGCATCAATTTTGAATTATGTTGATGAAAAAAGTTTTACTATAAAAAACCGATTTTCAAAATATATAAATTACCATAACTTCCCTACTATTTAATAAAATGTATTAATTTTGTAGGTCAATCGATTTTTTTTCGAACCAAGGAATCTTTTATATTCTTGCATCAACTTTGAATTATGTTGATGATAAAAGTTTTACTATAAAAAACCGTATTATCAAATATTATGCATTACCATAGCTTCCTTAGTCTTCAATGAAATGTATTAATATTATAGGTCAATCAATTCAAATAGAATTAACACATCTTTTCTGTTTCTGCATGAACTTTGAATTACGTTAATGAAAAAAGTTTTACTATAAAAAACCGATTTCCAAAATATATAAATTACCATAACTTCCCTACTATTTAATGAAATGTATTAATATTGTAGGTCAATCGATTTCTTTTTGAAGCAAGGAATCTTTTATGTTCTTGCATCAACTTTGAATTATGTTGAAGATAAAAGTTTTACTATAAAAACCGTATTATCAAATATTATGCATTACCATAGCTTCCTTACTCTTCAATGAAATTTATTAATATTATAGGTCAATCGATTCCTCTCAACCCAAGGAATCTTTTATATTCTTGCATGAACTTTGAATTATGCTAATGAAAAAAGTTTTACTATAAAAACCCGATTTTTGAAATATTATTGAGGGCTAAAAAAAATTTAATAAATATTTTTAGAAATACTTTGGTCAGTTTCAAGATATTAGTGAGGAAAATAAGCCCTCCAAATTTCATCAATTTATCTGCAACCGTTTTGTATGTATCGTGTTCACAAGAAAGTGTGACATCCGCAGACACACATACACACAGATCCACACACAGACACACACACACACACATCCAGAGCCACACACATCCGGACAATTGCTGAGAACACTGTATTAGACATTTTTAAATTGATGAAGGTTTGATTAAATGAATTTAAAATTTTTGGAAAATGTTACCATTACAAAGCTTCCTCTAGGAGGAAGTAAAATTGGACATCCTTTTTGCTTCCTCATAGAGGAAGCTTTGTAATAGTAACATTTTCCAAACATTTTAAATTCATTCAATTAAACATTCCTCGATTTAAAAATGTATAATACAATGCTCTAAGAAATTGTCCGGATGTGTGTGTGGATGTCACACTCTTTTGTGAACACGATAACTTGCAAACGGTTGCAGACTTAATAATATTCTTAAAATCGGTTTTTTATAGTAAAACTTTTTTCATTAACATAATTCATAGTTGATTCAAGAATATAAAAGATTCCTTGGTTCGGAAAGAAATCGATTCACCTACAATATTAATACATTTTATTGAAGAGTAAGAAAGCCATGGAAATGCATAATATTTGAAAATACGGTTTTTTATAGTAAAACTTTTTTCTTTAACATAATTCGAAGTTGATGCAACAATAAAAAAGATTCCTTGATTCGAGGCGAATCGATTGACCTGAATAATAATACATTTTATTAAAGAGTAAGGGAGTTATGGTCATTTATATTATAATAAAAATCCAGTTTTATAGTACAAATTTTCTCATTCTCATAATTTAAAGTTGATGTGAGAATAGAATAGATGTATAATGAGCTTTCTAATGGTAACATTTTTGAAAATTTGTTAATTTATTTAATCAAACGTTCCTCAATTAAAAAATGTCTAATACAACGTTCTTAGCAATTGTCTGGATGTGTGTGCGGATGTGTGTATGTGTGTGTGCATTTGTATGCGTTTGGATGTGTGGATGTCACACTTTTTTATGAACACGATAACTTGAAAACGGTGGCAGATAAATTAATGAAATTTGAAAGACTTATTTTCGTCACTAATATCTTAAAACTGACCAAAGGATTTCTAAAAATATTCATTGCATTTTTTTAAGCGCTTTAAAATATTTTAAAGTCGGTTTTTCATAGTAAAACTTTTTTCATTAACATAATTCAAAGTTGATGCAAGAACATAAAAGATTCCTTGGTTCGAGACGAATCGATTGAGGTATAATTTTCATAAATTTTATTGAAGAGAATGGAAGCTATGGTAGTGCATAATATTAAAAAAAAAAAAAAAAAAAAATTTTTTATAGACAAACTTTTTTCATTCACCTAGTTCAAAATTGATGCAAGAATGAAAAAGATTCTTCGATTCTAGGTAAATTGATTGACCTATAATTTTATCTCTAGGTTCACAGACTTCTTTTTCCCACCTTCCGTTTACAGATAGGGTCTTTTAAGTCCGAATCAGTTTTTGAACTGTTTCTGATCTTTAAAAAAACTGGTAAAATGCTGGGTTACTTCTTAAAGCATCTACTACATGACCTAATTGTTCTTAGTGGTAATTGTTAAAAACTTTTTGAATAAAAATATTTTCTCGTATTCGAGATATTTTAGTTTGAAAAAACGTATGTGCCTTAAAAGCCCCTGTCTGTAGATGGAGGATTAATACACTTTATTGAAGATTAAGGAAGTTATGCTCGTTTATAACATTTGAAACATCTGTTTTAAACAGAAGAAATTTTTTCGTCGACATGATTTAAAGTTGATGCATGTATAGAAAAGACATTTCGATCATAAATTTTCAAATAAAATAATGCTAACAATTTTTGTAAAAAAATCATAAAGCTGGGAAAGAAATAGAGTGCGACAGAACTTCCCCCTCCCCTTTTCCAACTCGAAAGATTAACATTTAAAATACAAAATTTGATTTGTCTGATTTTTAATTGTATTTAAAAAAATAAATTTTCAATAAAGAAAATAATTTTTAACCAAAGAAATGAATTTTCGATGAAAAAGATTAATTTTCTACCAAAAAAGATTAATTTTAAACAAAATACATGAATTTTCAACCAAATTTTGAATTTTTAAAGGAATTTTCCACCTAATAGTTAAATTTTCAACCAAAAAGGTGAATTAGTCACTAAAAGGATAAATCCTTTACCACAAAAGACAAAGTTTCAACAAAATATGGAAATTTTTAACCGAATAATTTAATTTTCAAAGAAAGAAGACAGATGTTCAACCAAAAGTAGAACAGTTAAAGTTTCAGTTAAAAAAATTAATTTACAGACAAAAATTTCAACAAAATAGTAGAATTTTTAGCAAAAAACCAAAAATTTTCAAATAAAATCAAGAATGATCAACCTTAAAAATGAATTTTTAACAAATTAGTTCCACTTTTAACTAAGTAGTATAATTTTGAACAAATCAAGGTTTTTCAGTCGCTATTTACGAATCTTGAACATTTAATCAAATTTTTATATTAGGAGAAAAATCCTGGGACCAACGTAAAATTAACTAAAAATGAAAATAAAAATTAATAATAAATTAATTTTATATTAAAATTTCTTCGCTATAATAACGCTATAATAATGCAAAATTCTCTGTAAAATCCATAAGAAATTTTGGAAAATGAATCGCGTTTTTTTCTGAAGAAAGGGTAATTAGTGCGCGCATAGCGCGCACAATGTTCTAGTTATGATAGAAAAAATGAAATATTTATAAAATAGTTCAAAATAATAAATTATATCAGGTAATTGTTATAAAATAATATGATAATAAATTTATCTAGATATCTAATTTCTATTTTTAGAAGATCATAGTGGAATAAAAGCTTTACTCAGAGTGGCGTAAAAACTGTCCTCGAATCGTAAAAGTAAAATGCTCGCATAAATGCAGATGGATGAGATAAATCTATATAAAAGAGATGATTCTGCTGAAAACGACTTTCACTTTATAGATGTTGAAATTTAGATGATCCTCATAATCTTAATTTCAGAAAATTAAAACTAAAGTTAAAATTATTAAATTAAATAAAAAATTAAAAGTAAATGAAAAATTAATTTTAATGAACGTTATTATCAAATTAATTAGCGAGTATAAACATAAATAAATCGTAGTCTATTTTTTTATGAATAAGAAATTAATTAGGAATTTCGAAAGTCTATATTGTGACCTTATGAAAATTAATTAGTGCTCTGCACTTGGCCTGTAGAGAAGTTCATTCGGTTAAACTTTCCATGGTTTTTAACTTTTTTTTTTTATTTAAATTTATTAAAATTTATTTTCTAAGCAAAATTTTCAATTTTCAACTTAATATTTTAAAAGAATTAAAAATGAACTTCAATGATTATTTAAACTTTTATTCCTCATTCTATAAATTATTAGATTTTTATTTATTCATAGCAGTCTTCAAAGTCTTCTTTCTTTTGGTTAAAGATTTAATTATTAGGTTGAAAATTTAATCATTTCTATGAAAATTAAAAAATGTTGTCAAAAAGTCACATCTTTTGTTTCAATATTCTACTATTATATTTTGGGTAGAGAATTTATCTTTTTTGGTTAGGATTTTATTATTTTGTTCAAAACTTAATTATTTTGATGAAAATTCAATTATTTTGGTAAAAATTCAAAATTCTGTTGAATAGACATCTTTCTGGTTTGATAATTCAACCTTTTTTTGATGAGCTAATTCTTTTTTGTTTAATAGTCTACTAATATATTTTTGGTGAAGAATTTATCTTTTTAAGTTATAAATTTAATTATTTGGTTGGAAATTTAATTATTTCTATGCACATTCAAAATTTTTGTTAAAAAGTCACCTGTTTTGGTTGAATATTCTACTATTATATTTTGGCAGAGAATTTATCCTGTTTTGGTTAAAGATTTTATCATTTTCTTGAAAATTTAATTATTTTAATGAAAATTCAATAATTCTGTTAAAAAGTATTTTTTTTTTGTTAAAAATTCATCGTTTTGGTTTGAAAATTCAACTATTTTTTAATGAGCTTATACTTTTTGGTTAAAAATTTAATTATATGGTAAAAAATTCAATTATTTTTATGAAAACGTAAAAATGTTGTCAAAGTCACCTTTTTTGGTTGAAATTCTTTTTTTTTAAATTTAAATGTCGGTAGAAAATTCAACTATTTGAATGACAATTCATGCATTTTGTTGAAAATTTGACTTTTTCGGTAAAAAATTAATCTTTTTTTTTGGAAATTCATCTTTGTTATCAAAAATTAAACTTTTTTGTTGAAAATTATTTTTTTTTTTTTGTAAAAAATTGATCTTTTGCAGTTAAAATTTCATCTTTTTGGTTTGAAAATTGATTCCTTTTGTAGAATTTTCATCTTTTTTGGTTCAGAATGCAACTGTTTGATTAAAATTAATTCATTTTGGTTAAGGAGCTTACTATTATGTCGAAAATTTTTTCCTTCTTTGTTTAAAATTAATTTTTTAACTACAAATTTATCTATTTGATTGTTGCTTGAAGACTAATCTCTTTTAGTTGAAAATTAAACTATTTGGTTGAAAATTCATGTATTTTCTTGAAAATTTGATGTTTTTGGTAAAAAATTAATCTGCTTGGTTGAAAATTCATCTTTTCAGTTGAAAATTGAACTATGTGTTTAAAAATTAGTTTTTTAAAAATCAAAATTAACTTTTTCAACTGAAAAATTTAACTTATCTTTTTCTTCTGAAAATTTATTTCTTTTGGCAGAAGTTTCATCTTTTTTCATCCAAATGCAACTGTTTGATTAAAATTAATTATTTTAGGTTGAGGTGTTCACTATTTTGATGAAAAGCAGATGAAAAACTAGAAATTTAACTATTGGATTTTTGGTTGAAAAATAATCTCTTTTAATCAAAAAATAATCTTTTTTATTGAAACTTCATCTTTTTGGTTGCAAATTGTTTCGCTTTGGTAGAATTTCCATTTTTTTGGTTCAAAATGAAACCGTTTGAATAAAAATAATCCTTTTTGGTTAAGGAGTTTAGTATTTTGGTTAAAAATTAGCTTTTTAAATAAAAAATTTAACTATTCCAGTTTTGATAGAAAATTGATCTTTTTTATTTGAAAATTCGTCTTTTTCTTCTGAAAATGTATTTCTGTTGGCAGAAATTTCATCTTTTCTGGTTAAAAATGCAACTGTTTGATTGCAATTAATATTTTTGGTTTAGGAGTTTACTATTTTACCAAACAAATGTTTTTTTTTGCTTGAAAATTAATTTTTTTTTCATACATTAACTATTTTATTTTTGGTTGAAAAATCATTTCATTTAGTTGAAAATTCAACTACTTGGTTGAAAATTCATGTATTTTGTTAAAAATTCATTTATTTTGTTGAAAACTTATTTATTTTGTTAAAAACTCATGTATTTTGTTGAAAATTTGTTTGAGTCGGGTGTTTTCTTCTCATCGCAGGAGAAAATGTTTTGCTGCGATATCGAAGTTTTGAAATATTATTTTTCGATCGCTTATTAAAAATAAATAAGAAACAATTTTCAAAAGAGATATTTCATCGGCTTTATGGACATTTTGTTAAAAATTCATTTATTTTGTTGAAAACTTATTTATTTTGTTAAAAACTGATGTATTTTGTTGAAAATTTGATTTTTCTGGTAAAAAATGAATCTTTTTTATTGAAAATTGATCTTCTTGGTTGAAAATTGATTCATTTTGGTAGAATTTCCATTTTTTTGGTTCAAAATAAAATCGTTTGAATAAAAATAATCATTTTTCGTTAAGGAGTTTCGTATTTTGTTAAAAATTCATTTATTTTGTTGACAACTCATTTATTTTGTTAAAAACTCATATATTTTGTTGAAAATTTGATTTTTTTGGTAAAAAATTAATCTTTTTTATTGAAAATTCATCTTTTTGGTTGAAAATTGATTCGTTTTCGTAGACTTTCTATTTTTTTGTTAAAAATGAAACTGTTTGAATAAAAATAATCGTTTTTGGTTGAGGAGTTTAGTATTTTGGTTCAAAATTAGCTTTTTAACTAAAAATTTAACTATTCCAGTTGTGGTTGAAAATTGATTTTTTTAATTTGAAAATTCGTCTTTTTCTTCTGAAAATTTATTTATGTTGGCAGAA
>CAKNYM010052642.1:337225-351306 GCA_932195095.1 Andricus curvator | reverse complement strand
AAAAAAAAAAAGAAATTTCATTTAAAAATCAATTTTAAAACCAAAAAGACGAATTTGCAATAAAGCTTTTTCAATCATGAAAGGAAAAAAAATGTTTACCTGCTTGTTGAACCTTCAAGTCAAAAGACGAATTTTCTGTACAGAAATTTAATTTTGAACCAGACAATATGAATTTTCAGCAAAAAAATCATTTTCAAGAAAATACTTAAATTTTCAACAAAATAATTTAATTTTTAATAAAATAATTGGATTTTCAATCTAAAAAGATTAATTCTCACTAAGAAAGTGTAATAGTTGATATTTGAACTAAAAAAAAGAAAGAAATTTCATTTAAAAATCAATTTTAAAACCAAAAAGACGAATTTGCAATGAATAAAGATTTTTCAGTCTTGAAAGAAAAAAAAATTTGTACCAACCTTGTTGAACCTTCAAGCCAAAAGACGAATTTTCTGTACAGAAATTTAATTTTCAACCAGACAATATGAATTTTCAGCAAAAAATTAATTTTCAACCCAAGAGATAAACATTAATTTAAACAAAATTCAACAAAATATATCAACTTTTACCCACGCAATTAAATTCTCAATTAAAAAAGATCAGTTTTCAACAAAATAGTTAAACTATCAACTTATGATCCTCTAAAATCCATCAAAATCTCAGAAAAGAAATTTATTATCCGTGGGAATTTTTCAAAATCTCTTAGAATCGCTTGAAATCATTAAATATCAATTAAATTAAAATTCATCTTAAAATCCAATGAAATTCCTGGAAATCCCTTGAAATCCTCATAATATTCGAAAATCTTTCCAAATTCCGTTAAATCTTTTGACATCTTACGAAATGCTCTAAAATCAGAGAATATTCTTTGGAATCTTTTGAAATGTTTTAAAATCCTGTGAAATCCCGTGAAATGATTGAAAGCCCTTTAAATCTCTTGAAATCCCTTGAACTCCCTTGAAATCCTTTATTATATCTTGAAATCTCATGAAATCACTTTAAATCTTTTAAAATCATTGAAATCTGTGAAAACTCTCGTAATCCTTTGAGATATGTTGAAATTCATTGAAATCTCATGATAGCCTTAGAAGCTTTGAAAATCTCGTTAAATACCGTAAAAATTTTTATTTAAAAAAAATACTTTGTACTGATTTGAGATACCTTCAAATCTCTTGAAGTCTTGTGCAATCATTTCGTATCGCTGAAAATATTTGTAAAAACGTGAATTCTTTGGAAAATTTGTAATTCCCTTAAAATGTTTTAAATCGTATAAAAATTTCTTGAAATCTGTTCAATTTCATGGATGTTGTGAAAACTGAATAATCTCTTGAAATCCTTTTGAAACGATTTATCTCGCTAGAAAATCCCTGAAATCCTTCGAGAATGTTGGAAATCTCTTAATATTTTTTGAGATTCCATGAAGTTTCTTTAGAACTTGTTCAATTTTTTCCGATAAAACTTTTATGTATGGACAAACTTTAAAATCAACGTAAGATACTTTCTTATTTTTATTAGATTTAGAAACAAATTCGGTATTATATAATCGAAAAGTTTTTTTCTTTAGACAGTTGTTGATTAAGTGGGTTGGGAAACCATGATCTTTTAAGGTATCATTGATTAAATTTATGTTTTTGATTCTAAATTCTGTATCTGAAATTCTAAGAATTCCGTAAAATAAACCTGTGACTAAACCAATTTGATGGCAATTAGGATGAAAAGAGTTAAAATTTAGATAACGACCAGACCAAGTTTTCTTTTGATACCAATCAATTTTTACAAAACCTTCACATCTAATAATAAGAGTGTCTAAAAAACTAATTTTTGAATGTTCTTCAATTTCTATGGTGAATTTAATATTAGGATGGTAAGAATTGAAATTTTCAAGGAGTGTATGAATTTTATCTTTAGGGACAGCTGTGATTAGGTCGCCTACATAACGAAAGAAAAATGGAACTGAAAAAGGGAGATTTTTGAGACAATGAGATTCAAGTTTTTCCATAACTAAATTGGCTGATGCAGGTGAGAGGGGAAACCCCATAGCTAAGCCACTTTTCTGTTTATAAGTGGAACCACCAAATTTGAAAAAGGTGGAATTTAAACAAAGTTCAATACAATCTAAAAAGTAATGAAGTGGAATGTCAGTAAATTCATAAATCTCAGACCATCTTGAAGTCACACAGTCTAGAACATCAGGAGTAGGAATTTTGTTAAACATGAAAACTACATCTAAAGATACTATGATATAATTACAAGGGATACAACATAACCTAATTTTTTGTACAAAGGATCAACAATTTGTGTCGTGTGAATCGTTTTTTTCAATAACATTATTTAAAATTTTGGACAAAAAGGCAGATAATTTGTATAAAGGACCGTTAATAGTGGAAACAATTAACCTCAAGGGGGTATCAGGTTTATGAATTTTAGGAAGGCCGTAGGCCCTTGGCGTGATGGCTGAGTAAGTTCTGAGTTCTTTTGCTTGGTAAGAAGAAATTAAATTATTAAATTCTAAATCAGAGATCAAATTTATTGATTGAACGAACTTACCTGTAAGTGAAGTTCGATCCTAATTGTATGAGCGTCTCCTCCGAATAGATCAAATGGTAGTCCCCCTACTTCCAGTCAGTCCAATCACGATTTTCAAAGTTAAATAAAGAGTCATTTATTGAAAGTTTTGCCGTATTAACTAGGTATCTAATTAAAATTAGATGATGGGTATTTAAAACAGGGTGGGTTTGATCTATTCGGAGGAGACGCTCATACAATTAGGATCGAACTTCACTTACAGGTAAGTTCGTTCAATCAATAAATTGTATTTCGCGTCTCCTCCTCAAGATCAAATGGTAGATGTTGAAAGCAGCAAGATATACGGCAACTTATTTTATTTGTTACAATGGAGAAACATTAAAAATATTTGATACCTTTATATCAAAATAGAAAAGTCCAAGAAAAACTTCTTGCGTCAAGATAAATTAAGTATGGGAATTCAATATAGAATTAGCGAATTGTAGGCTATTTTCTACGATAGGACAATCGTAAAATCTAGCGAACGTGTTTGAATTCTTAGTCCAGCCAGCTGTCTTTCTGATCAAATCCAAATCAACTCCAAGATTCTTAGCAGTAGAAGTAGCTGCATGTCGCGTACTATGCGCAGAAAAGATTTCTGTGTCAATTCCGCTTTTTGTTAACATATCCTTAACCCAATGACTCAGGGTCTGCGATGAGACGTCTTGATGAGGTTTTCTGGTAGAGATAAACAATTTCCCAGTGGATTTTCGTAAAGACTTCGAAACTTCCAAGTAAGATTCAAGAGCCGACGCAGGACATAGTTTCTTCTCTGGATAGTATGGTAAAAGTAAAATCGGTTGCGCTTTATTGCGACCCGACGTTTTTATCTGATCTGTAATCCTAATCTCAATTGAAGTTGAAGTCTTTTTAATATTACTGCTTTCAATAGAAGCAAAGGTTTGCATTCTATGACTTGTAGTGAGAGCTAAGAGCGTCACAAGCTTTTTAGATAAATCTTGAAAATTCAAGTCTTCATTAGTCGGCCTGGAAGAAAAATAATTTAGAACCACTTGCGGATTCCAGGTGTGGTCGTATCTGGGGCGAGCTGGTCTTAATCTCGAAATTCCTTTAAAAAACCTTTGTATTCTCTCATCGTTGGTGATTAGAGAATCCGCAATCAAGGATAACGCAGACCTAGTACAGTTGATTGTACTATATGAAGAGCCTTTTTCGTACTCTTGAGTAAGAAACTTGAGAATCTCAGGAACTTCTGGCTTATAAGGATCTATTGAGTTGCGTAGAGAAAAGGTCCACCATTTCTTAAGAGCCACATCATAGTTCTTCATCGATGAGTTTTCAATAGAAGCCACAGATATTTCAAGTGAGGTTTCTGGAATTCCTCTTCCCCTCAATGCTTGCCGGACAACCTCCCTGCCACCAGGGTAAGGTGTTTCCAAAGTGGATGCGGTTCCCTATTACAAGAAAGTAGGAGATTCATTTTTGGCTCAAAATAAATTGGTTCTTGGATCAGCATTGATTGAAAAACAGGGTACCAAGGCTGAGTAGGCCAGTCTGGAATAATGACAATACCCTCAGATTCCTCAAATTTTATTTTGTTAAGGACCTTTAGAATAATTGCAAAAGGTGGGAAAGCATAGAAAAAGTATTTTTTCCAAGACAGCGTAAAAGCATCTGCTGCTACAGAACCGGGATCCTTTTTCCACGATACATAAGGCACACATTTATTATTTGTTCGGCTAGCAAATAAATCAATATTTGGTTTTCCAAATTGTTTAGTTATTTTTTTAGAAGCAAAATCAGCTAATTCATATTCAGTTTCAGGCAATAATTTTCGGGATTCGAGGTCTGCCTCGAAATTTCCTTTGGAGCTAATATAAGAAGCAAATATGAAAATATTTCGTTCCTCACACCATTTCCAAATTTCTCTAGCTGTCTTATCTAAATGAACATGCTGAATTCCTCCCATTTTATTAATGTAACAGATAGCTGTTGTATTATCTATTCGCAATAGAACATCACAAGAATTTAAATTTCTAGTAAAACAGTGAAGGCCAAAGAGAGCAGCTTTTAATTCTAATGCATTTATATTAAGTTCATGCTCATCTTGAGTCCAAAAACCGTGAACTTTCTCAGAACCGCAGACAGCACCCCAACCAGTAAGGGAAGCATCTGTGAAAATTTCGATAATAAATTCGATGTTTCTTAGAGATTTAAAACCTGACATTATATTATTTTCCCACCATAATAGGTCGTTTTTATTTAATCTTAAGATGATTTGAGCATCAAAGTTGCCTTTCCTATGAAATAGCGCACGATTCTTTTGTCTCTCGAAATCTTTGGTATATAACCAACTGTAAGATAAAGCAGGACAACAAGATACGATGGAACCGATAAACTTGGCAAAGTCTCGAATTTTACATTTTGCTAATTTTTTAAATTTTTTAATCTGATTAGAAATAGCTAGTCTTTTTGATGTAGGAAGCTTCAGAACCATTTTGGAAGAGTCAAAGATATAACCTAAAAATAGACAACAAGTACTTGGAATAACCTGGCTCTTACTCTCGTTGATTAAAAACCCTAACCTTTGTAGCAATTCACGAGTTTTGCTGAGATTTCTCAAGCATTGGGAGTGCGTTTGGCCAATCAGTAAAAAATCATCAAGATAAATAACTGAAAGAAACCCTGACTTTCTGAGATAGGACACTATTGGTCTTAAAAGCTTCGTGAAAATGTAAGGGGCCGTGCAAAGGCCAAAAGGTACACAAGAAAATTCGTAAAGTTTGCCATCAAATTCAAATCTTAGATATTTTCTATGACTTACATCAACCGAGATTGTGTTACAAGCATCTTTTAAATCTAAGGTCGCCATCAAGCAGTCTTTACTCATTAATCTAATCGCAGTTTTGTGATCTTCCAATTTAAAATGTTCTGTGTGAACAAATTCGTTTAATTTTTTCAAGTTCAAAACAAACCTATTCGAACCGTCCGGTTTCGGAAGTAGAAAAATAGGCGAAAGGAATTGGCCTCCCAGAGGAGTACATTCTACTACGACTCCCTTTTCAGTAAGTTCAGAAATCGCGGAAGAAAGCTGGGTTTTTTCCGATGCGGAAAAATTTCTACGATTTAAATACTGTTGGTGTGGGATTCTATGGAAAGGTATTTTGTAACCCTGAACCCAAGATAAAATAATCGGGTCTGAGGAAATTGTTTTCCATTCTTGTATAAAATACCTGAGCCTACCAGCGACCGTGCTTACTGAATTATTTAATTCCTCCTGAAGTTCCCCTTGTTCCTGTTGGCTGTCTTCAACTGAGACTGCGGCTGATAAGGTTGCTGGAACCGGCGATTCTTCACAAAATCCTGTCGAGGAGTCTCTAACGGTTTCTGCCCGCCTCGCATCGAAAAATTGTTCCTGTGTTGGTAACGAGGCAGGCTCTTCGGGTTTTTTGAAGCCGTTTGAGGCTTGATCGGAGCCAAACAAAAACTCATCTGGAGTAGTAGCAGCTAAAGCTTCTTTCAGAGGTGGCTTGTGGTTCACCAAAACCAGACTTCTTCTGATGACTGTTTCTTCCTGAAACAAGTCTGAAAGCATTCTGCATGAATCAGATATAGGTTGCAGAAAAGAGGCACTGTCAACACCTTCATTATTTTCAGTTTCCGACGTATCTAGAATGGTTGAGATCGCTTTCGCGGAGGCTGCTATGCACATCGATAGCTTTTCTTGTCTGAGGGCGATTCGTTTATCTCTGGCATGAGTACTTTCCGGCAAACCTTTGAATTCTGGATTTAATTTTGGCGGGGCGAAGAATTGACAATTTTCTGGAAGAGGATATTTTTTAATCAATTCTGATTTTTCTTCAGAAGGCAAGCCGAGTTGCTTTATTTCCTCCCAGCGAACTTCAAAGTCACGGTGGATTGGCGGAGCTAGCGTCTTATCTTCGGTTAAGCGCTTACCGAGTATTTTCTGGACGCTCGTGGTAAGAACCTTACCAGTAGAGGAATCGGTGTTGGCAGAAGCACTGGTGCCAGGAACTGGATCTGTAGTTGACTTAGGATGTACAGAAACTACATTTGCAGTGTTGTCTGTAGTATTGGTTTCTGCGTTGTCAGACTTCTGCTCAGGCAAAAATGTGCTCTTATTCCCACTGTCGGAAAAGTAGAGATCTGCTCCGCCGGTAATGTCATAATTAATCCATGATAAAGGAGGACCTGAATCAAGGCAACAGGAATATTTATTTTCTTTATTTAACTTTGAAAATCGTGATTGGACTGACTGGAAGTAGGGGGACTACAATTTGATCTTGAGGAGGAGACGCGAAATACAATTATTATTCTTGTCTTGTAGATTAGCAGTGTATTCAAATTTGGATAAAGAATAAAGTTTTTTATCATTTAGGATATCAGACATTTTTTGCAGTAATCAGTTTTAGACATAGCAATTGTAACATTGCCTTTATCAGAATTAGTAAACATCACATCTGGATTTCTTAGTTTGAATTCACGTATCACATTAGAATCGGGTATAAGTTCAAATTTGAGTCGATTTGGATATCTTAAAAAGGAAACATGATCCATGATAATTTGGGAACATTGATTTCTAATTAAAATTTGAGATTCGCCATCTAAGTTAAAAATACCAGTTTCAATAGACGCAATGATGTTGTGAACGTTTAGGTCATTGATGTTATTAATATTAGATGAAAACTTAGGTCCTACAGACAACAAATCAATGACTTCTTGAGGAATAACGTAGTTAGTGAGATTTTCAAACCAAGTCCTATTGCAATTAATTTTTGTAGAACGAATTTTAGAAGCACGAAGATGACAGAATTTTTTTATGGAAGCAACTTTTTTAGATTGAAAAATTCTTTCGTATTTGTCATATTCAAATGCAAAGAATTTTTGTAGTATTTGAAAAGAGATGATATTCTGAACAATATTTTCAATTTGATTCAACCTAAAATTATTGTGATCTATAGCGTAATGGATGTCATTAATTTATAAATTCAAGATGTTGATCGATAAATCAAAGAAAAGACGATTTAACATACATGAGTTTTGAGAGTTGAAGAAATCCCTTATGAAATCCCTTCAAATCTCTTCAAATCTTCGTCAACTTATTGAACTCTCTTGAAATAATTCAAATTTTGTAAAAAATACATTGTTGCCTTTTTAAACTGTTTAAAATTCTTTAAAATCACGTGACTTTTTTTTTAATGTTTGGAAATCTGTTAAAGTTCCTTCAATTCTTTTAAAACCCCTTAAAATTCTTCAAAATCCTTCGGTGTCTCTTGAAATCCCGTACAATCTCCTGAAATCTTTTAAAATAATTTTAAATCTGTGAAATCTCTTGTAATCCTTTTTAATCGTTTGAAATACCCTAAAAATTTTGTAATTCAAACTTTCAAAATTAATTCTTATTTAATTAATGAACGTTTCCGGATTAAAATTCAAAAATATTTCATTACTATATTTAGTATATGAAACTATGATTAAACTGACCCATTTAAATATTTTCATGTATTGAAGTAAATTTAATTTCAATAAATGGTAAAATTGTCTACCACTACAGCTATTGTTCATTTCGATTAAGCATGCTCTGAAGTTCTCAAATAAATCTCATTGCTGAGATATACCATCAGTGCTGGAATTTCCTGGCTCTTTAATCGACAAAACCGAGATTTATCGAAAACCGATGGAATTCTTTAAAATATACCAGTGCTCGAACGAATTTACCTGCTTTCGAAGTTTACAATTTATTTCTACTTGTTTTTTATCAATATTTATATAAACCTTTTAAAACTTTAAAATCATAAACTGAAATACTTTTTTAAAGTCTTGCAGCTGAAATTAAAAGAGCCCAAAAGTAGAAAAGTTCAGGATTAAACAAGTTACAATTTTAAACAATTTGTAAAATCATAATACGAAATTTGTAAATTTGTAAAGTTTAGAATTAAGCAATCTCAATCTTACTATATTCAAAACAAAATTGAAAAATATATTATACTAGCAATATTATATGCATTATTTTATATATATATATATATATATTGTATTTAAGATAAATTGAGAGGCAATGAATTTGAAATATTTACTTCAGAAAATTATTAAAATTAAAATAATTCGATTTCGAATGCCTAGTTCTTGCATGGTTATATTTTTATCGCAATTTTTTCCCCCAGGTTAATTTGGAAAGGGGATTGGTGAATCAGAAAGCTAATTTAAAAATATTCAGTTGATAATGCTTTTTTGAAATTTTTCAATTATTTTTAATTTTTAAGATTTAAAATATGTGAATTTTTAATTTTAAAAGCTATAAGTGTGATATTGAACCATTTTTCAGCAATTCAAATTTAAAAAATCTCGATTCTGAACTTTCAAAATTTGGAAATGGTCGACTTTTAATTTCTAAAATAGAATAATTTCCAAATTTAAATGCGTAGTATAGTTAAAAATGGAATAGTTAATTTTGTAGAAAATTCGCCGGTTGAAAATTTAACTCTTGAATTTTTCAAAAAAATTTTTTTTTTTTTAAATCCCGCTGTTGAATTTTTAACAGTTAAATTTTGTAGAAAATTCGTCTGTTGCTAATGAAACTGTTGAATTTTGCAGCAAATTCGTCTCTGGAAAATTTCACTGTTAAATTTTCAACCAAGAAGATTTAATTTCTACACACAAAAAATTTACAACAGAATACATGAATTTTAAACCAAATACCTATTAAAATTTATACTTAATAAAATAAATTTCTAATCAAAAATGAAATAGTTAAATTTTTTGTTTAAAAAATTAATTTTCAACAAAATAGTTAAATCTTCAACCAAAGAGATAAATATCCTACTAAAATGATGAAGCTTTGACCAAAAAATGAATTTTTAAGAATTTAGTTCAAAATTCTACGAATTAGTTTAATTTTCAACCAAAAAATATTAATTTTTCACCACAAAGCTAGAATAGTTCAATTTTTAGTTAAAAAAATAACTTTTAAGAAAAAAACGAGTTTTCAACCAAAGAGATAAATTTTCAACTATGATGAATCTTCAACCAAAAAAATTAATTTTTAACAAAGTGGTTCAACTTTCAATGAAGTAGTAGAAAAAGGCTTTGGAAATTTGGAAAGCTAATTAAAAAATATTCAGTTATTAATGCGTTTTCGAAATTTTTCAATTTTTGATTCTTGCGTTTTGAAATATTTAAATTTTAAATTTCAAAGACTATACATTCATATTGTACCATTTATCAGCAATTTTAAGCATACAATTTTAAGCACACCGTTTTTTTTTTTTTTTTTTTTTTTTTTTTTTTTTTTTTTTTTTATTGAAAGCTTTCAAATCATTTAAAGATTTATTCGCTTCACAGTGAATGCGATACACCAAGAAGGAGTTCTCTTTAATTAATTCTTTCGTAGCGAAAGGAGGTCGCTGATTTATTTGAGAAAGCTGAGTGATCAGTACCGCTCTTTGGTCGGAATATAAAGGACAACTCCATAATATATGATCAATATCCTGAGAGATGAATGAACATGAACAGCTGGGATCATTTACTATAGATACTCTTGCGAGAGAGGCATTAAGATTGTAATTATCCGCTCGTAGCCGGTTGATTGTGACAATGAGGTCGCGCGAAAGCTTTTTTTTATAGATCCACGGCCTATCACAATCTCTGTAATAAAGATCAAAATGTGTTTTTCCCTTGTTGGGGTCTGTATTTAGGAGAGACGTTTTGGTATTTGTCTTCATGTCCAGTTTGAAGTACTATATCAGGTCTGTAAACGGCAGTTTATCAAAATCGGTTGGCCTGACGCTTGTTGCAAGTTTTGCGTGTATATCTGCAACTTCCTTACCTGTTACCGCTGCGTGAGAGGGAATCCAATATATTTGGACGTCCCCCCTTTCACTTTTGTGCTGCTGAAATTCAAAGTATTTAAGCTTAATTTCGTACAGATGGGGATTTGTATTAATATTGAAAAGAGGATTTTGCAGGCATTCGAGAACACTGAGCGAGTCACACATAACGACGTTGCAGGCATTGGTGTTATTAAGAGCTAGACCAAGTGCGTCTCTTACTGCGATACATTCCGCCGTAAAGACTGAAGTTTTTTTATTCAGACTTCTTTTAATCACAATATTTTTTTTAAGATTGACGCACGCGTTGAAAGAGCAGACGGATTTTTACTCCCGTCAGTATAGAATACCATTGTATCTAAAGAGTCTAAGTCCTTACATATTTCACTTAGGTTTATATGTTGATTATTTTTTAGATCGGTAATCTTTTTTAACGGGATTGGAGTCGCAATTATGTTGTAATCGTGTACATACATATTACAGTTTCTTGACTTCATTATGTTGTTATCTAGGAAAACTACATTTTCGATACATGTTTCGTACAGTCTTTGCTTTTTTCTTTTGCTATTTCTTGTTTGAGCGTAGTACTTTTTGACAGTCTTATTTATACATGAGCTTTCATTTGATAAGATTTTTGATATATACATGTTGCACAGAAATTTAGCCCTTTCGACAATTGACGGCAGTTTGGATTCGGCAAGGAGTATTTTCGTCGGTGTCGTTTTGCGAAGTCCGAGCGCTATTCTTATGGCGTTGTATTGTATACCTTCTAGTTTTTTCTGTTGATCCTTGCGCTTAGGATAGTATACATAGATTGCGTAGTCTATTATTACTTTTTTATTTTAGAATTTTAGCTCTTGTAAAGGGTGAGAAGAGTAGTGGGATCTGCTCCCCACCAGATTCCTTGTAAGTATTTAACTATGTTGGACGCTCTAGCACATCGTGACTTTACTTTGTTTAGTTGTAAGTCAAATGAGAGCTTGTAATCGAAAATTATTCCAAGGAACCGGGTGGATTCACTGGATTTAATTATTAAATAATCTATTTTAATTAACGTTTCTCCGGGTTTAATGTCACTATTATTGAAATCTATAAAGATAGTTTTTTCGGGGGCGAGAAAAAGGTCTATATCAGCAAGATTTTTTTTAACTTGATTTAGGGCTTTTTGCAGCGAGGATAAATTACTAGAGTATAGCGCGATGTCATCTGCAAATTGAGATATCGTTACTTTATTTGGTATATTTTTGACAATGTCGGCAACATATATTATATATAAGAGAAGACTTAAAACTTCTCCTTGCGGAACCCCTTTGCACGTTAGTTTAGGTTCGCTGTGTTCGTTGGTGTATACAAATCTTTTCATCGTTATGAAGCTTATAAACTTGACTAATATGGGAGGACAACCAATATTTGCGAGCTTATTTAGTAGTATTTTAATGTTGACGTTATCAAAAGCTTCTTTCACATCTAGGAATGCTGCGAACATATCTTTGTTTTTGCGTAAAGCTGTCTGAACATTGATAGTTAAGTTTAACAAATTGTCATGGCATCATTGCCCCTGACGAAATCCACTTTGACTATTCGGTAGTATATTTTGAGTTTCAATCCACCATTGAAATTTATTTTTGATTAAAGTTTCAAACAGCTTACATAACGCCGAGGTGAGAGTAATAGGTCTATAGCCTTTATTTTCGGGCTTTGGAATAATTTGTACATAGGATTTTTCCACTCTGTTGGGAAATCACTAGTGCTGTACATTTCATTATAAATATCGAGAAGAAGGAGTTTGTATTTGATTGGAAGCCTTTTTAGCGTGTAATAATCTATGCCGTCTAAGCCTGGAGATGAGTCAGTGTTACGAGAGTCTAAAGTATGGTTGAATTCAACAAAGCTAAAGGGACTTTCAAGAAAATCATTTGATTGACAATTAGGTAAATAGTTGGGATCAGGTCGAGTTTTAATTGGAGGACAAAGCTTATTGAGAGCTTCTAGTTTTTTATCGAGTTGTAAATTTTCGGGGACGTGCGATGCATTGACCTTGATCCAATTATTTTTTAGAAGTTTACAAGTATTCCAAACGTAACGACCATCAGTTAGTAAATTAATGGTAGTTGTAAATTTGATGTAACTTTCTTTCTTTTTTTTCTTGAAAGTTTTTTTGGACAGAGCATAGAGTCTTTTGTACTCTATGAGGTCGTCGAGATTTTTATTATCGTAATCGCTTGTTAAAAATTTTTCGAAAGAGTTATCTAAATGTTGCATTACGTTGTTCCAGTTTGTTTGTGTTGATCTAATTTTATGACTTTTTTTATGGTAGATGTGTTTTTCCGTACTGAAGTTGACGTAAATCGGGTAGTGATCTGAGCCCCAAGTCTCGTCATTCCCTTGAACGTCTATTTTATTAGCGATAATTTTGCTTGAGAGAATTAAATCGATGTTCGATATAGAAATAAAATCAATGTGGGAATAAGTATCAGAATTGTGTATAAATAAATTATTTTGCTCTATGCATTGAAGTAAGTTTTCTCCGTTTGTGTCAGTTTTGTTACAGTTCCAATCTATATGGTGAGCGTTAAAATCGCCTACAATTAAACAATTATTTTCGTTCTTAAAATTATTAAAAACTTTATCCCACTGTTCAAGTGAATAGACGATACCTGGGGCTCTGTAACAGGCAATTAAACTAACAGCTGGGTTAACATTATTGATTTTAATTCCGCAAACTTCAAATGCTTTATCGGGAACGTCAATATTTTTGATTTCGCGATAAGCTAAACTAGAGCGAATTAAAAGTAAAATACCTCCTCCAGTTGAATACGTCCTGTCTAACCTGTAGTTCACAAATCCTGGGAAGTTGATGTTTGTGATGTTTTGATGTAGCCAGCTTTCGACGCACACGAGAATGTCAATATCAATAAGAGCTTTTTGTATCTCTTCTTTACGTTTTAGAAAACTTCTTGCATTCCAATAGAGAATGTTGAGTGGCTTTGTTGTTGTAGAGGTAGAGTTCATTTTGGAGAATGTAAAGATTCCGAGCTGTTGAATTCTTGTTCGTCGTTTGAGCTAGGCTCATCTGTAGTGTCGAGATTCGCAAGCCTTTTAGTAATTTTAGTAATGCGAGCTTTCAGTTTGCGATCTACGAGGTGGGGGTAAGCATCTCTGAGCATGGTGATTAGGCTCGATGTGTCAGTAGTGAATTTCAGAGCTACCTCTGGTATGTTCAGGCTTCCGTAGGACTCTCTGAGAAAGGAAGCTAACTCATCGAAATCGAGCGGATAGTTATTGGCGTTTATGAAAAAGAAATTCTTGGCAGGAGCAAGCTGAGCATCAATTGCTTCCTGAGGACATAGCTTTTTGACTATATTCCTGGTGCATTTTTCTTGGGCTTTGATTAGAGTACTTTTTTTGGGTGATTCAATCCAATTCATTTAGATTATTACAATTTCACAAATAGGAAAAAGAAATAATCCAAAAATATTTCCGATATATTTCTAAAATTGCTATATTTAGTGCAAACTTATTACAAACAAATTTTCTAATAAAAAGATTTCTTTCAAGAAATTGAGTTCAAATTATTCAGACTCAATTAAAAGAAATCAGAAAATATTCATGAACAAAACCCTACAAATTGGAACGAATCTTTTGTTTAGTGTCTCTATTTAATAATTTTAAAATTAAGATAGAACAGAAATCCATTTTATCATGAATAAT
>CAKNYM010052642.1:323281-337215 GCA_932195095.1 Andricus curvator | reverse complement strand
CTCTCGAGATTAACCCAAAAATCATAAAATGCACATGTTACCAAAAAAATTTTTTTTTACAGAATTGAGAGAAACACAAAATATAAGAAAACGTTCCAAAAATCAGTATCAATCATTCAGAAATGAATATAAAAATAATATATCCAATGTGATCTGAAAATAAAAGACATAAGTAAAAAAATTTTTTAGATAGAATATCCAGCATAAGATTATAACAAAGTACTCATTGGCACATAAGAAAAAATTATGCTCACATCTTGTGTATATGGCATCTTCCTCAGAATACCTTTTTTTATAGGCAACGAGGGCATAACAACTTATTTTTGATCTGTCTTCGACGGGGTTTGCTGAGTTTTCCACCTTTGCTTGCTCATCGTCATGAGTAGACAGTGTAGAGCTGGATAGTAGGCTGTGCTTTCTCTTGAATCTTGCACTGTTGGGTGTAATTGGAGGGGGCATTAAATGTGTGAAAGAGCATGAAGGTTCTGTTTCCGCAGTGTCCATATTTTCGTTATTTTTATTTTGAGTAGCTTGAGTGTTGTTCAATGTATCTGTGCGTGAGTTCTTGTTTACATTTTGAATTGGGCAGTGTTTAGCAAGATGTCCCTCTTCTCTGCATAAGAAACAAGTAACTTTCTCGTTGGAAAAGTAGATCCAGTATGTGGTGTTGTCATATTCGATTTTCATATTGTCCGGAAGGTTAGTTACGTCTTCAGGATTTATATATACTTGTCGCCTGAAGCTCATTACGTGAGCGTAATCTGGTTCATTGATGCTTGCTCTGATACAAGTGATTTGAGAGACTGGAGTAATATTGAGAGCCTTAATTTGATCTTCGATAACGTAATGCGGTATGATGGGACACACGTGAGAAATAATTATCCTCTTGGCTTTCCATATCAGCGGTCTAAGTGTCAGAGTGTGTGAATTTATGTTTATTTTCGTACCTGTCTCCGTGAGTTTGTCAACAAGCTCCTGTTTACTTAAGTAGACACAAATTCTACTGTTGGAAATTCTTGAGACGAATAATACATTAGCTGGCGTGACGATTTTTCCAATGGCGAGAGTATGAGTGCAGTTCCACCGGACGAGCTTAGTCGGCGTGGCGTCGCTTATACGTTAGTGGCGCGGCCTATTGAGCGGCTTGAAGGTGGAGGGGATACACAGGAGTGAGCGAGGTACCATCGGCGGTCTTTTTTCAATCTCTGTATCCCCTCCACCTGTAAGCCACTCGATAGGCCGCGCCACTCACGTATAAGCGACGCCACGTCGCCAAAGCTTGGTCGGTGGAACTGTACTCTATAATCTTTAATCGTTAAACCTTCGATTGCATCTGCTACTACTGCTTGATCTTTCTTGGGGAATTGATCCTGCTGTGCTACTCTGGCGTAGGGCAATTTTGGTAGGTTTTCGTTCTGGGAGGAATTTGATGCATTTTGAGTTGGATTACTTTACGAGATGCCGCCCCTGTAATCAGAGGTCATCTTTGGCTGGTTAGGTGGACAGTCGAGACAGTGCAACTGCACTAGCTCATCACTATTCACTAGCACTGCACTGATCAGGATTTGTCGCACTCGCGGTTGCTAAATTGAACTAGCATGCGTTGTATTAAATACTCGTGCGCGAACCGGATTATAAACACGTCCTATCTCGCTGAAGGTTCAGACGAGAGTCCCAAGCACTCCTTTAAAATTGTTTAATTTGAAATGATTATTCAAGAACTGAAGCACGCTTTCAATTTTATATTCTACCATTTTTAAGGAATTAAATTAAAAAGTAATTTTCCAGAATTTTTGCGTTTTTGGGATTAATTTTTTATCAAAAAAATTTACATAGGCAAATTTATTTATTCAGAATTTTAGTTCAAAATATCAAAATCTTACGATGTTTTGTTAATGTAGATTGAAAACTATAAAATTGTGGACATACAGTTTAAAGTTAATTATTTAACTAAGAATTAGTTTTTATGATTTTTTTAAACTATAAAATACAATTATTTTCAAACGATAGAGTTTTCGAAGATTTAAAAATGAAAGCAAACCATTTTAAATATTTCAATATAAAATTATTCTGTTTTAAATACTTTCAGTAAAAAGTTGTTTAATATATTTAATATATTTTTTAAAATATGTTATTAACAATCCTGACTTTTTTATATAATGAGCAATTTAATTATTTTTACTGAAACCACTGGAACTAACATCAGAAATCGAAAAGATTGAAGGCTTTTTCATTTCAAAAATATTAGTTACCAATTATTAATCTCAATTTGTTGTAAAATTTCGAAGATTCACAATTGATCCCAAAGAATTTCATACATATTATCAATTATTCTATTTTTAATCATACCAAATTCAAACATTTTTCTTTAAAATCTTCTACTCTTTTCCGAAATTAAAGGATATCTTTTGAAATGAAAATTCCTAAAATATCTGATAAGTTTTTTTTATTTTTGAATCATTTCAAAACTGTCAGAAATTAATCTTCTTGGTAACTAATTTACCTTTTTCGTTTCTTTTATGTTCAAACTTCATTTCATTGGTTTGAAATTTTATTTTTTATTGAAGATTAATTTTTGTAACTGAAAACTTAACTATTTAATATTTGGTTGAAAATTCATGTATTTTGTTAAAAATTATTCTTTTTTGTTAGAAAATTAATCTTTTTGGTTGAAAATTCCTTTATTTCTTTGAAAATTAGTTTTTTTTATTGAAAATTTCTTTTTGTAATTAAAAATTTAACTAAAGTTTTTGTCGAAAATTTTTTTATAGACATTTAATCTTTTCGTTAGAAAATTTATTTCTTTGGTTGAAAATTTAGTTCATTCACATAAAAACTTATTTCTTTAACTGAAAATTTAACTATTTTATTCTTAGTTAAAAACATAACATTTTTAGTTGAAAATTTATCTATTTTGTTGAAAAAATTGTCCTTTTTGGTAGAAAATTAACCTTTTGGTTAAAAATTCATGTACTTGGTTAGAAATGATTCTTTTCTGGTAGAAAATTAATCTTTATGGTTAAAATTTCATTTCCTTGGTTGAAAATTGTATTTTTTATTGAAGATTCATTTTTTTAAATGAAAACTTAACTATTTAATTTTTGGTTGAGCATCAATCTTCTTCAGTTAAAAATTCATCTATTTGTTTGAAAATTTCTGTATTTTGGTGAAACTTTGTATTTTGTGGTAGAATGTTAATCTTCTTGGTGACTCATTCACTTTTTTGCTTGAAAATTCAACTATTAGGCTAAAAATTCCATTAAAAAATGAAATATTTAGTTGAAAATTCATGAATTTTGTTGAAAATTATTCTTTTTTGGTAGAAAATTAATCTTTTTGGTTAAAAAATCATTTATTTCGTTAAAAATTAGTTTTTTTTTAAAATTGAAAATCACTTTTTGTAATTAAAAATTTAACTAAAGTTTTTGTCGAAAATTTTTTTTATAGACATTTAATTTTTTTGTTAGAAAGTTTATTTGTTTGATCAAAAATTTAACTTTTTTAGTTGAAAATGGATCTATTTTGTTTAAATTCTTTTCAGGTAGAAAATTAATCTTTTTGGTTAAAATGTAATTACTTCCATTGAAAATTAATGTTTTTTATTGAAAATTTAACTATTATGTTGAAAAATTCTTTAATTTGTTTAAAAACTTATTTTCCTGATTGAAAATCAAACCATTCTATTTTTTGTTGAAAACTTATCTTTTTTTAGTTAAAAATTCATCTATTTTGTTGAAAATTGGTCTTTTTGGTAGAAAATTCATCTTGTGGGTTGAAAATTCAACTATGTGATTACATATTTCTTTTTTTGATTGCAGATGTATCATTTTAGTTAAAAATTCATTTCTTTTCTTAAAAATGTAATCAATTTTTTTGAAAATTCTTTTTTTTTTATAAAAATTTAGCTATTCCCTTTCTGTTATAAAATTGATCTTTTTCAGTTGAAAATTTACTTATTTTTATTAAAAACTTTTTTTTTGGTAAAAAAATTAATTATTTTGATAGAAAATGCATATTTTTGTGTTGTAAATTCAACTCTTACGTCGAACATTCGTATTTTTCGGTTTAGCAGTTTTTTTATTTTAACGCCGTCTGCAGATTTTTTATTTTAAAAAATCATGATTTTAGAGTGGTTTACCCCTCGTGAACGCTGCTCCCACCCAGGTTGCTGATCAATCTCTCTAGCGATCACCCCACGTGAATAGCTTCACAAAGTGATCATGGCTAACCCACGTACCCTCACTGTCTCGAGACCCACACATTCTTCGTCTAAGAGGGTCATTCTTAGACACTTGTCCATGAATATAATAAATAGCCATGAGGACATTACGCCTTAAAAATAAAATTGGTCACATCTGGCATTTATGTTCAAGGGCACGATATATAAAAGTCTCTCGTTTCTGCTGGATAGTAAGATGATATATAGATATACAGTCTATACACAGTTATGCAAACACACTTTCTTTTCATAAACTGGAGCTTTCATGCAACTGTGGAACATCCAAGTTGTGGAGAAAAGGTAAAGTGCTCTTTCATGTTATATATATATATATATATATATATATATATTTAGTCCCCATGCAAAACTATGCAAAAATATGCAAGTCTTAAAACTTTAGCATAATAATAATCCACGAAATAAAATATTTTCTGCTTATTATCATTTTATCATTTTTTTAATATTCCTGTTGAATAACTCTTTTCTTAATTAATACAAAGAAAAAAAATTTTTAAAGATAAATTTCAAGCTTTCGTGCAGACTTTTAAGAAATTTGAGGAAAACTTTTAATTATCCACAAAAATATTGCGAACTTTTAGAAGTTCTGAATATATGAAAAAATAATTTAATAATGTGCACATTTTTTGTTTAAATTTCAAACAAATTGTAGATTTTAAAATATTTGGAAATGAAAGATTATGAAACATTGTTAATTATTTGCTGAAATTCCGGAAAGAATATAGAAGACTTTAAACAAAATTTTTATTTTCAATATTACAAAATTTGAGTAAAAATTCAAATATGTTTGACAAATATTTAGAAGTTTTGAAAAGATACAAAAATAATTTTCAATTAAAAAAGATTTTTACAAATTTAAAACAAACTTTAAATTTTTCAAGATTTCGAGCAAAAAAATTTGGAAGCTTTTTTAAGAATTTTCAAGGTTTTAAGACAATAAACAATTTTTGTTAAGATTTCTGGAAATATTTAAAGTGATTCTTTACTTTGAAAAAAAAACAACGTATTTTAAGATAATATTTAAAAATATTTCAAAACATTGCAAAAGATTTCCAAAATTGTCAAAAAAGAATCTAGAAAATTGTAAGGCAATCTTTTGAATTTTTCAGATTTTTTTCAAATGTCAAAAATAATTAAAAATTTAAAAATATTTCAAAAAACTTAAAACAAAATGTAGATTCCTAAAGATTTTGAAGCTTTTTTAAGATTTCAAAAGGTTTCAAGATAATAAGAAAATCGTCTTTATATTTCTGGAAATATTTAAAGTGATTCTCTATTTAAAAAAATTAATTTAAGGAGAATATTCAAAAAGATTTTAAAACAATACAAATGATTTCAAAAATTGTCAGAAACAAATTCCTGAAGATTTGAAGACGATTAATTGAAAAAAAAATTATTCGAACAAATTTAGGTTAAATTAGTTTTTTTTTGTCGAATATTCAGTCACTAATTTCCCAATTTTTGTACAATTTTTGGTTTTTTGATGTTTTTACCGAAAACCGGTACTGTTAATAAAAAACCATTGGATTTTATAGTAGTTAACAAAATTTTGTACAATTTTAGTTTTCTAGCTTTTTTCACCGAAAATGGGTACAGATTTAAAAAAAGATTTATAAGTTTGAAAGAATTTTAGGTTCTGTTAACACTTTCCAACAGAAATTGGTTATTTTGAACAACAAACAGTATAGGTTGAAAAGAATATTTGCAATCCTAAACTTAGTGTTTTTGTCTAAAATTACTATTGTTGAAAAAACTGATCAGATTTCAAGGAATATTTACAATATTCAAACAATAATAGGTTACTTTAGTGTTTTCGTCGGAAATCGCTCATTTTAAACAAAAAATACCTGACTTCAAAAATTAAACTTAAAATTTTGAAAAACTGTAGATTATTTTAGTGTTTTTTTTTTGGTAAAAAATTGGTATTTTTTAACAAAAGTGCAACCGTTCAATTGTCTATTTATTAATAAAAAATAGTAAATAATTATTCTGAATTTCAAATATGAATTTTTATCAATTGATAAAAAATATTGTCCTTGCTTTTCTTTTCTATAACTTTAGGTAATAGATACTGTGAAATACAAAAATGCTGTATCAATTATAATTTTTTTTCTTCATTTAGTAATCGCGTGAGACAAAAACAAATAATAGTTGCACGCGTAGCGCGCGTATTTGTTTACTAGTTCAATACAATTTTTGGCTCACTATTTTTATTTTATTCTATTTTATACTATTTTATTCTATTTTATTCTATTTCATTCTATTTTATTCTATTTTATTATATTTAATTCGATTTTATTCTATTTTATTCTGTTTTATTTTATTATATTCTATTTCATTCTATTTTAAAATATTTCATTTCATTTTATTCGATTTTATTATATTTTATTACATTTTATTATATTTTATTCTATTTCATCATATTTTATTCTATTCCATTCTACTTCAAACTACTTTATTCCATTTTATTTTGTTTTATTCTATTTCATTATATTTTATTCCATTTCATTATATTTTATTCCATTTTATTCTGTTTTATTCTATTGTATTCTATTTCATTCTATTTTAAACTATTTTATTCCATCTTATTCTTCTTTATTCTATTTTATTCTGTTTATTTTTTTATTCTGTTTCATTCTATTGCATTATATTTTATTCTATTTCATTCTATTTTAAACTATTTCATTCCATTTGATTCCATTTTATTCTATTTTATTATATTCCATTCGATTTTATTATATTTTATTCTGTTTTATTCTACTTCATTATACTTTATTCTATTTCATTCTAGTTTAAACTATTTTATTCCATTTTATTCTGTTTCATTATATTTCATTATATTTCATTATATTTCATTCTATTTTAAACTATTTCATTCCATTTTATTCTGTTTTATTCTATTTCATTATATTTAAACTATTTCATTCCACTTTATTCTATTTTATTATATTTGATTCGATTTTATTATATATTATTCTGTTTTATTCTATTTTATTATATTTTATTCTATTTCATTCTACTTCAAACTACTTTATTCCATTTTATTTTGTTTTATTCTATTTCATTCTATTTTAAACTATTTCATTTTATTATATTCTATTCTATTTTATTATATTTCATTCCATTTTATTATATTTTATTCTGTTTTATTCTATTTCATTTTTTTTAAATTCTATTTCATTCTAATTTATTAAATTTTATTATATTTTATTCTATTTTATTATACTCTATTATATTTCATTCGGTTCTATTCTATTAAATTATATTTTAAACTATTTTGTTCCATTTTATTCTACTTTATTCTATTTTATTCTATTGTATTATATTTCATTCGATTTTATTATATTTTATTCTGTTTTATTCTATTTCATTATATTTTGAACTATTTTATTCCATTTTATTCTATAATAAAATAGAATAAATTAGAATAAAATGGAATGAAATAGTTTTAAATAGAATGAAATATAATGAAATAGAATAAAACAGAATAAAATAGAATAAAATGGAATAAAATAGTTTAAACTAGAATGAGATAGAATAAAATATAATAAAATAGAATAAAATGGATCGAAATAGTTTAAAATAAGATTAAATAGAATTAAATATAATGAAATAGAATAAAATAGAATAAAATCGGATAAAATAGAATAAGGTATAATAAAATTAATTAAATTAAAACAGAATAAAATAGAATAAAGTAGAATAAAATGGAATAAAATAGTTTAAAAAAGAATGAAATAGAATAAAATATAATGAAATAGAATAAAACAGAATAAAATCGAATGAAATATAATAAAATATAATAAAATATAATACAATCGGATAAAATAGAATAAGGTATAATAAAATTAATTAAATTGAAACAGAATAACATAGAATAAAGTAGAATAAAAATGGAATAAAATAGTTTAAAAGAGAATAAAATATAATGAAATAGAATAATAGTATATTGTGCTACAAGTTGAAAAAGCGAGAGATTTAAAACGAGTGTGAAGTTAGCTACCCGAGCGGAGCGAGGGTGGCTATCACACGAGTTTTAAATCGTCGCTTTTTCAATGTGTGGGACACGATACTTTTTCTATAATTTGTTAAAAAGTGCTAGTTTTTGTTTACCTGTTTTTTGTGTAAAAAGAAGGCGATTTTTTGTCGATTGACGCAACAATGACAATGGCAATTATCAAAACCATGGCAATAATATGGCAGTAATAATAAGCTTGTTCTCACAATTGAATAGTTGGCCCATAAAGTTGAGGGCTTCAAAACTTCCGATTTTTCGTGAAAAAAACCAAGCACAGTATTTTCGGAGAAACTGACGGTGTTTTTTTGCTTTTGCCAAGTGACAAAAGTACATACAAAATACACAACTCGAGACTTTTCAGGAAATTGCTTTTAGGTTAGGGACGACAGTCGGAAAATAGAATGAAGTTGGCTGCGCACGATGCACGAGTCCACCCGAGGCAGCACGAACCCACCCGAAATAACATTTACTTTTTCCACTGTGCCTCACTTTTATCACTGTCCATTTACTTTTTCCACTGCATCTGTCCACTTTTGTCACTGTTGCCCGGAAAGGTCGGCACTGCGCATGCGCCACGTCATCGAGCAAAAATCGGTAACTTTTTACACCAAAAACAGGTGGAAAAACTGGCACTTTTTCGCGAATTGTAGAAAAAATATAATAAAATCGAATGAAATATAATAAAATTGAATGAAATAGTTTAAAATAGAATGAAATAGAATGAAATAGAATAACACAGAATAAAATGGAATAAAATAGTTTAAACTAGAATGAAATGGAATAAAATATAATAAAATCGAATGAAATATAATAAAATAGAATAAAATAGAATAAAAAAGAATAAAATGGAATGAAATAGTCATTCCATTTTATTATTTTTTATTCTATTTTATTATATTTCATTCGATTTTATTCTGTTTTATTCTATTTCATTATAGTTTATTCTATTTCATTCTATTTTAATTTTTTTATTCTATTTCATTCTACTTTATTCTATTTTATTCTATTTTATTATATTTCATTCTATTTTATTCTTTTTTATTTTATTTCATTCTATTTTATTCTATTCTATTTTATTTATTAATTGAATTACAAGTTAAGGTGAGAAAGATATCATTTCTACGAGCCACAGCACATGTGCTACAAGTTTAATGTGTTCTCTGAATCCGGAAGTTCAGTTGATAGTATCTCAGTTGAACATTTCCGACGACAAAAAAAAGTTTCTGAGTTTCGTGCCAAGCATGCACTGACATCACATGCGAAAATATACCTCAGGGCTTATAGACTTGATTAAGTTGTTTACTTAAATTTGCATCAAAGAAATTTTCATTCCATTTTCAAATCTTTCAAAGTATTATTTCTTTGATTAAATTTTCTAGAGTTACTTAAAAACTTTAACCAAAATTATCATTCTTTAGATAGCTAAGGGTTAAATTACGTTAAATTTGATTCAGATAAAATTTTTTTCGGAAATTAAAAAAATTTTAAACGTAAGATTTAAAAAACCCGTTGGACAAGAGCATATACATATCCTAAAAAAATAATGAATAAAGAAAAAAAAGGACTACAATCCCCCTTTTTTTATTTTTTATCTATGCAATAAAATTTTGAGAAAAAAAAATTATCGACGGGATAAACTTTAATTTTAATTTAATCTGAATTCAATCTTTGTATTTTGATTTTCTATTTTTCAAACCAACTACTTTTGAATTGAGTCGTAATAAAATATGAAAATTATTTATCTTGTCCAAGATCCAATGCACAAAGTAAATAATGACATTCATTTTTTCGGGAATAATTTTTTATTATATTATTTAATAATGAATGTGAATTTTTTCAATTAAGTTAAATAGAATTGATTCAAAATATGTAACTTTAAATCGTAAGGAGTTCAGCTTAAGCTCTGGGGAATTCAAAATAAAAATGAATATTAAATTGCACTCGCAGTAGTGTAACTGGATTTAGTCAGACAGTACATTACCACTTGTCTGGCACGAGGTGACGTCTTTGTTTTAATTATCTTCTCTTCATTCCCTTCATATAAATAAATGTGAAAACAATTTACCATTCAAATTTATACGGTAAATAAACCTTGAATTATTTATTCTGGTTTTACAATAAAAATTGAAAATTAATTTCGTCTCTCTTGTCTTTTCTTCTTTGTCGCTGGAGGTCGTTCAAAAACTACGTCACACTGACATCAAACATAGAAAATAAAAATTTAAATATCCATTTTTTGAAATGCCTAAAAAAATTAAAATTAGTGATTTAATTTTACAAGTAAAGCATCTGTATATTTCTTTATAGTTCACTCTCTTTCCCCTATTTACCTCTTTACCCTTTTTTCAAGAATTCACCTTTTCACCCTGTTTTTCAGAAAATTTCCTCTTTTTTCCTTTTTTTGCTCAAATGCGAACTGAATTAATAAAAACCAATTTGAAAATTCAAGAATTTTTTGTTCAAAATTAATTCTTTTTCATTAAAAAGTCTACTGTTATATTTTGAATTCAGAATTAATTTCCTTTGGTTAAAAGTGATATTACCTTCCTGAAAATTTAACTATTTTTAATAAAATTTTCTTCTCTTGAAAATTCAACTATTTCCCTGAAAATTTATGTATTTTATTTTAAATTAGTCTTTTTTGATAGAAAATTAATCTTCTTATTGAAAAATCAACTACTTGGTTGAAATTTTAACTAATTTGTTAAACATTTATTTTATTAAAGATCCATACTTTGGTTGAAACTTTAACTATGTTCTTGCAAATTCAATTTTTTTTTGCCTTAAATCCATTTTTTAAACTGCAAATTTAAGTATTCTATTCTTGGCTGGATATTGATCTTTGTTTAAAAATGAATTTTTTTGTTGAAAATGTATATTTTCAAAATGAAAATTTAACTGTTTTGTAAAAAGTTTGTCTTTTTGTCTCAACACTTTAATTGAAAATCCATCTTTTAGGGTTGAAAATTAAACTCTTTTATTGAAAATTTGTCTTTTTGGTTGAGCATTTCATCTCTTTTGGTTGAAAATTGATCTTTTTTAGTTAAAAATGCAACTGTTTGGTCAAAAATAAATCTGTTTTGATTGGGGATTGATCTGTTTTGATAAAAAATCGTCTTTTTTGTTAAATTTAACGGTTTTGGATCTAAAATTGAATTTTTTTTGTTGATGCTATATCAAATATTACATTTTTTTTAGAATTAATATTTTTTGTTGAATTTGACTGTTTTTGATAAAAAATACAAATTTTAAATATAAATGTGAACTAGTATATTATCTGTTGAGAATTAATTTTTTTTTTATTGAAAATTTAACTGTAACATATGTTTGAAAATTCAACTATTTGGTGAAGAAATTATTTATATTGTTGAGAATTCGTCACTTTTGATGGAAATTTCAACTATCGGGTTGTCTATTTTTTTTCTCTTTCGGAAATTTTCTCTCTTTTCGGTTAAAAATTAATCTTTTTTGGTTGAGGATTCAAATACTTTGTTAAAAATGCCTCTTTTTTGTTCAATTTGAATGTTTTTCATTCAAAATAGAAAAACTTTTTTGTTGATATAACAAATATTACATTTTTTATTGATAATTCATCTTTTGAGTTAAATTTCATTCTTTTTTGTTTAAAATAAAAATCTTTTTTTGATTGAAATATCAAATATTATTTTTATCGTTGAGAATTAATATTTTTCATTGAAAATTGAACTATTTTGTTGAAAAATTAACTGTTTTATTGAAAATTCCTCTTTTTGGATAGTAAATTCGTAATTTCGATTGAAAATTCCGCTGTTCATTAAAAAATTCGATTTTGGCTTTGAAATTTAACTTTTTGGTTGAAAATGCTTTTGGTTAAAGTTTAATCTTTCTTGTTTAAAAATTCAACCACTTGGTTGAAAATTCCTCTATTTGGCTAAGAATTAATTTATTCTGTCAAGAATTAATTTGTATTGAAAATTATTATTTTTTTAAATTAAAAATTGATCTGTTTGGGGGAAAAAAATTCTTTGTTGAAAATTCAACTTTCTTCTGATTTTTTTTTTTCCTTAAAGATTTGACTATTTGGTTAAAAATTCTTCTTTTTCCTTAAAGTTATACTGCTTGATTGTAAATAACTTTTTAGTTGAAAATTCATATTACATTTAATATTATTTAATCTATTTATTAATTTTATTCAGAAGAATTTATTCCCTAATTATTTCTCTATTTTTTCTGAAAAATCACCCTGTGTCCCCTGTTTTAAAAGCATTTTGGGCTGTAAAGTCTGTTCAAATATTATGTTTTTATGTTTTTGTATTTTAGTTTAGGAGTTTAATAAAAGAAAATCAATGAAAAAAAGTGAACTTAAAAAGAGGGAGAAGGATTTTCGCATTTGTGACGTCATTCCTGGGGGTCGTAGTTTTTGAATAATTTGAATATTTTTTAAATTTTGTTTTATTTAATTTTGGAACCGCCCCTTGAAAAAAATTATAGCTACTTTAAGTTACTGTAACTTCTGACGAAAGATGTTCCACTAAAAAAATTTACTCTGTGAATACATAAATTATGTACTGCAACATTTGTTCTTTACTCTCAAGAGATTCAACTTTTATTTTACGACAGAACTTCACTTCTGTTAGTTTTCCCAGTCATAATTTTTTTCGCCCTCGGGAGTGAAAGAAGTTATGGAAAAAAATGTCATGTTGATCCAGTGGCACTAAACTTCCAGTTTGAAAGTAATATTCTCGACCTGAAAGTGATTACAAACTGACAATAGGTGCAGAATGGAAATATAGGTCATGGTGTTAGTAACATTTTCAAGCTATTACTGAACTTCAGTATTGATTTCTAATCATATTTCACCTTTACACGTACATTATCTACTATTTGATATATTCACTATTTTTTCTGATTTTATTTATAAAAATATAATGTTAAAAATGGTAAAATGACATACTTGAGACGAAAAGAATTCATTTGTTGGATCCTTTATTCCACATTCGACGTTTCGAAAACTTTTAGTTTTCCTCATCACGATAAAAGTTATTGAATAGAGAAGTTTATAAACATCATCCTCACGTATAAAACAGTTCCAAATTCTCCTTTTCCCATTTTTCTATAAAAAATTATTGAAAAAAATTGATATCAACATTTTTTAATGTAAGTGTAACACTGAAGTGAAAAAGTGAGGTTAAGAAATGTAATTGATGTATTTACCTTTAGCATCTTCCTTTTAGCTTACATTTCTAGTTAAAAATGTTCACCTTTATGTTGATTTTCGAAAAATTATTTAAAAAGTTGCAAATTTGTGATTAAAATTAATAATTTAGTAAAAAACATTGTGTCAACATCGGAAAAAAAACTGTCGTTTTGCTCCATTTTTCAAACGAGAAAAAGAGAAAGAGAAACATTAACAAAGACAGAAATAGCAATGCCGTATCATCAATTTATATCAAAAGGTACTAAAATTTCTAAATAATTCTAATAACTGAAATTAAACAAAAGAATTAAAAATTATTAACAAACATTAAAAATTGAAATGATACATACTGCTGTTGATAATTAATTGAATGTAAGTAAAAATTACAATAATATAAAGAATTTAAGTAAAAAATTCACCAATTTGAAAAAAATTAGAAGATCAAATATTCGCAATATAGAAGAAGATAAACGTTTATTTTTTAGCCTGCTGGCCTTAAAAAA
>CAKNYM010052642.1:302736-312794 GCA_932195095.1 Andricus curvator | reverse complement strand
GATACATTTTTTTACCAAATAGTTTAATTTTTCTACTGAAAAAGTTATATTAAACCAAAATCTAATAGTTAAATTTTCCTTTAAGAAAAGAACATTTAGTTAAAAAAAAAAAACAATTTTCTACAAAAAAGTTAATTTTTTTTACCAAATAATTGAGTTTTCTACCAAATCGTTAACATTTCAAGTCAAAAGGACGAATTCTCTACAAAATGTGTAAATTTTCAAAAAAAAAGTTCATTTTCATTCAAACAGTTGAATTTTCAACAAAGAAGATTAATTTTCTATCAAAAAAGATGAATTATAAATAAAATACCTACATTTTCAACCATATGGTTTATTTTTTAACAAATTTCATACATTTTTTACCAAATAGTTAAATTATCCTTTAAGAAAAGAACCTTTAGTAAAAAAAAAAAAAATGTCTACTAAACAAATTTTTCTTTCTAGACAAATTTTCAACGAAAGAGATAAATTTTCGATTAGATTTACGAAACTTTAACAACAACAAAAAAATAATTTTTAAGAAAGCAGCTCAACATTCAATCAAGGCGTTTCATTTTCAATATAAACAGATGAATTTTTAACATAATTAATAATTAATAATTTGGTAGAAAACTCAAGTATTTGGTAAAAAAATTAACTTTTTTGTAGAAAATTGTTTTTTTTTCAACTAAAGGTTCTTTTTTTAAAGGAAAATTCAACTATTCCATTTTGGTTTAATAATTGATCTTTGTTAGTTCGAAAATTTAACTATTTGGTAATATAACGTATGAAATTTGTTAAAACATCAACTATTCGCTGAAAAATGTATTTTTTTATTTATAAATGATCTTTTTTGATAGAAAATGAATCTTATTTGTTGAAAATTCAACTGTTTGGATGAAAATTAAAATTTTTTTAATTCAAACGTTTTGTAGAGAATTCATCCTTTTGACTTGAAATTTTAACAATTTGGTAGAAAACTCAAGTATTTGATAGAAAAATTAACTGTTTCATAGAAAATTGTTTTTTTTTTTTGAATTGAAGGTTCTTTTCTTAAAGGAAAATTATCTATTTGATTTTGGTTTAATAATTGATCTTTTTTAGTTGAAAAATTCAACTATTTGGTAAAAAATGTATGAAATTTGTTAAAAAATCAACCAATCAAATAGTTCAATTGTAAACGAAGAAGATCAATTTTCTACCAGAAAATACGAATTTTCAACAAAATACATCAATTCTTTACCAAATAGTTGAACTTTCAACCAAGAAGATTAATTTTCCAATAAAAAAAAGACAATTTTTCTTAAGAACGTGCATAGATTTTCAACTAAATAGTTTGAACTATGGATTTCATGTTATTTCAAATTTTCTTTGAATAATTTTTAGATTATATATTTTTTTTCCTAAAATTTTTAACTAAATGGTTGAGTTTTTAAACTAAAAAAGTTTAATTTTTAAACAAAAATTGAGTCCATTTTTTTTCTAAAAATTTGTAACTAAATTGATGAATTTTTAAACTAAAAAAATTTCATGTGTAAACGAAAATTGAGTAGTTAAATTTTCATTTGAGATAATTAATTTTCAATAGAAAACGAATTTTCTAGATGAATTTTGTACCAAATTTTTGAATTTTCAATCGGAGAATATGAATTTTCAAACAAAAAAAAAGTTAATTTAACAAACCAATTAAATTTTAAACAACATAGTTAAATTGTCCGTTGAAAATATTAATTTTTACTAAAAAAACAAATTTTCGAATAAATTATGTATCTTCAACCAAAAATAATAGTTTTTGTTGTAACATCTGATGTTTCAACAAAAATAGATTTTAATTAAAAATAGAAAACATTTTGATTTAACCAATAAAAAAAGAAATTTTTAACAAAATACTTAAATCTTCAACTAAAACAGATTAATTTTCAACCAAACAGTTGCATTTTTAACCCAAAAACTTAAATTTCTGTCAAAACAGAGTAATTGTCAACAAACTATTTTTGAACTAAATACTTTGAACTATGGATGTGACTTTAGTCAAAATTTTATTTGAATAATTTTCGGTTAATACTTTTTTCGTTTCTAACATTTTTTAAATAATTATTTGAATTTTAAATCTAAAGCGATCAATTTGAAACAAAAATGGAGTAGATAAATTTTTATTTATGAGAATTAATTTTCAATGAAAAATTAATTTTCTACTAAAACTTTAATTTTGTACCAAATTATTGAATATTCAAACTAAAAAGACGAATTTTCTACAAAGCAGTTGAATTTTCAATCCGAGAAAATAAATTTTTAACAAAAAAGTTAATTTTAAACCAATCAGTTGAATTGCCATCAAAAAAGTTAAATTTTCAGTTTAAAAAATGAAATTTTACCACAAAAAAAAACCAAATTTCAACTAAAGTTATGTATCTTCAACCAAAAAATGAACTTTTAAGAAATAAATAAGAGTTATTGTAATAGTTATTATTTCAACAAAAATAGATTTCATTTGAAAATAAGAAACAGTTGGATTCACCCTAAAAAAACAAAAAAATATTTGAATCCTCAACTAAAACAGAATAATTTTCAACCAAACTGGTATATTTCGAACAAAAAAATTAATTCTCTACCAAAAAAGACGACCTGTCAAAAAAGTACATAAACTGTCAACCAAATATTTCAATCGTCGACTCAGTTGTTAAATTAAAAAAAAAATAATTTATTTTCGATCAAAACAGATTAATTTTTAACAAGACACTTGCATTTGTAAGCGAAAAAGTTAAAATTTCTACAGAAAGAGATGAATTTTTAAACAAAAAAGATTAATTTTCAACAGAATAGTTCAATTTTCAACCAAAAAACATTTTTAGTTAGGAAAGAAAAAAATTTTAGTCAAATTGTTTAATTTTCAAGCTAAAAATATAAATTTTCAACAAAACAGTTGAATTTTCAACCAAATGTGGCTTTTTAACTAAATTGTTGAATTTTCAACAAAACACTTCCATTTTTAACCTAATAATTAAAGTTTTAATAAACAAAGATCAATTCTTAACCAAAAATTTAATAGTCAGATTTTCAATCTAAAAAAATAAACTTCCAACGAAAAAGGGTTCGATTTTTTTATTGGGTTCAATGAAATAAATTCGCATTATTATTAACAAAAATAATTGCTCAAACAATTCATTATCATTTTTAATAATATTCTCTTTAAATAATGCTATAAATTGCCGTTTTTTTATGAAATATTCCACTTTTTACCTAAAAAAAAAGTAATAATTACATTTAAGAAAATTAATTTTTTAAACAATTTATTATTATTGTTAATAATGTTCAATTTGAATAATGCTAGAAAGTTGCTGTTTTTTCTGAAATTGTCAACTATTAGTCTACTTTTCACTTCGAGTAAGTTAATAAATAATTAAATTTAGCAAAAATAATTATTCAAACAAATAATTATTGTTTATAACTATTTTATTCTTTATTAATGTTAAAAAGTTGAGGTTTCTTCTGAAATTTTTAACTTTTTACCAACTTTTTACTTATTAAACTAATAAATAATGCAAGTTAACAAACATAGTTTTTTGAACATTTTTTTATTGTTTAATACTGTAATATTTTCTTAGACTTTTTAGTTAGGAACAGATAATGAATATTAATATCAATATTAATTTAAACAAACAGGCTCTCAGTAGCTACTTCAAGGAAAATTAGCATTTAATATGATCCATGTAGAAAATTTAAAGAACATTTGAATTATCTGTTTTTTTTCAAAAAAATATATTCAAAAAAACAAGAGATTTATGAAAATATGATTCTCTCTAAAGTTTATTTATTATTTTTTCATAAGTAAAAAGTAAAGCAAAGTTAAACATTTCAGAAAAAAACCGCAACTATCTGGCATAAATATAGATGAAGACAATTATAAACAATAATAATTTGTTTGAACAATTATTTTTGCTACATTTAATTAATTATTAAGTCACTCCGAGTGAAAAATGGACGAATAGTTAAAAATTTCAGAAAAAACCTGAACTTTCTACCATTAAGCTAAGAGAATATTATTAACAATGGTAATGAATTGTTTAAACAATTATTTTTCTTAATTTTAATACAAAAAGTTAAAAATTTCAGAAAAATCAGCAAGTATCCAGCATTACTATAGGAGAAGATAGATATAAACAATAATAATTGGTTTAAAAAATTATGTTTGCTTAATTGCATTAAATATTAACTCACTCCATATGAAAAGTGGACAAAAAGTTGAAAATTTCAGAAAAAACGGCAATTTTTAGCATAATTCGAAGAGAATATTATTAACAATAATAATACCTTGTTTAAAAAATGATTTTTGTTTACAATAATTTACTATTACTTTATTATAATAAACAATTGAATAAAAAGTAGAATTTTTTGAAAAAACGCGACTTTCTTTTCCTATTCTAAGAGAAAGTTGCTAAAAACAATCATAAATTGTTTGAAAAATTTATGTAGACATCCAATTATCCGTATAAAGTAGTAATATGTTTTGGTTGAGGATTTGAACTATTTTAAATTAAATTTATTAAGAAAAAAGATCTTCTCCTTTCACTCCGCTGGGATTCGAACACCAGGTCAACTGATTTCCGGTCAGGTGCTCTAACCACTAAGCTACTAGAGAGATCAGAGGAGGAATCCTTTTTCTGAAATACGCTTTATTATGCAAGATGTTATATACAAATTAATTTTCTCTAGGAATCTGTATTATCATCGGTGTGTGTGAAAGGATTTCTCTTCGGATCGATCGTTACCATCTCCGATGATAATACAGATTCCTAGTAAAAATTGACTTGCATATCATCTTGTAAAATAAAGCGTATTTCATAAAAAGGATTCTTCCTCTGATCTCTCTAGTAGCTCAGTGGTTAGAGCACCTGACCGGAAACCAGTTGACCTGGCGTTCGAATCGCAGCGGAGCGACGGGAGAAGATCTTTTTTCTGAATAAATTTAATTTAAAAATTTTTAATTTATAGCTGCATCTAGTCTGAGGACGTCAAATATTTTCTGTATTAGATAATATAACTTTGATCAATATTGCAGATTTCCATTTTCACAGTGTGCGTGAAAGGATTTCTCTTCGGATCGATTGTTACCATCTGCGATGATAATACAGATTCCTAGTATTAAACTATTTTGCTGAAAATTCATCTTTTTTTTATTGAATTCAACTATTTTTTGTCTAAATTTGAAATCCTTTTTGTGGTTGAAATATAATATATCAGATTTTTCTTTGAGAAAACATCTTTTTTGGTAGAAAATTCAACTACTTAGTTGGAAGTGGAACTACTTTGTTAAAAATTCACTTATTTGGTTGATGTTTCATCATTTTAGTTGAATCCTCCTTCTTTCATCCAAAATTAAATTTTTTTTTTTGAAAATTAGGTTTTCTAGATGAGAATTATTTGTTTTAACTGAAAATTTAACTCGTACATGTTTGGTTCCAAATTTTTCTTCTTAAGTTGAAAATTCCAATATCTGGTTTAAAATTACTGTATTTCATTGAAAACTCGAATTTTGTGGGAGAATACTTAATCTTCTTGGTAATTAATTCATCATTTTAGTTGAAAATTCCTCAAAAAATTCAAATATTTTGTTGAAAATTCATGTACTTTGTTAAAAATTGATCTTATTGGTTGAAAATGTGAAAATTGATCTTTTTGGTTGAAAATGAGATTTTTCTTATTTAGAATTATTTTTTGTAACGGGAAATATAAATTCCATTTTTTGTCTAAAATGTATCTATTTTGATAGAAATTTGATTTTCTTGGTTGAAAATTATACTATTTCGTTGAAAATTTACTTTAATTTTATTGAAAATTAATTGTTTTTACTGAAAATTTAACTATTCTATTTTTAGTTCAAAATTGATCTGTTTTCAGTAAAAATTTAACTATTTGTTAAAAATTCGTCTTTTTGATAGAAAAGTAATCTCATTAGCTGAAATTTCATCTTTTTGGTTAAAATTTAACTTCTTTGGTTGAAAATTCACTTTCTGAAAATTCGCTTGTTTTTTGTTTGGAAATTTATTTTACTAACTGAAAATTAGCCTACTTTATTTTTGGTAGAAAATTTATCTTTTTAGTTTGAAATTCAGTATTTGGTAAAAAAATCATTTTTTTTTCAGTTGAAGATTCATCATTTTAGTTGAAAATTCACTTTAACTATTCCATTTTTTGTGGAAAATTTACCTTCTGTGATAGAAATGTAATCTTTTTCGTTAAAAAATTATCCGTTTAGTAGAAAATTTAACTATTCTATTTTTTGTTAAGAATTCAATTCTTTCATTGAAAAAAACTGTTCAGTTGAAAATTCGTTTTTTTTGTTGATAGAAAATTTATCTTTTGGATTGAAAAATCCACTATTTGGACAAAAGTTCATATTTTTGGTTGAAAATTCATCATTGCGGTAAAAAAATAATTTCTTCGGTTGAAAATTCATTTTTTTCTAGTTGAAAGTTCATTTTTTTAGTTGAAAATTATATAATTTTGCTGAAAACTCGTTTTTTTTTAATTTAATTTTCTAACTGCAAATCGAATTATTTTTTTGCGAATTCATTTTTTTTTTTTTTTGAAAATCATTTTTGTGTTCTAAAAAAAAAAATATTTTTGTTTGAAAATTCGTTTTTTTTTGGTTGAACAATTATTTTTCTGACATTTTAACTCTTCTAATTTTGGTAGAAAATTGATTTTTTTAGATAAAAATTCATAAACTTTGTTGAAAAAGAGTCTTTTTTGGTAGGAAATTAATCTTTTGGGTTGCAAATTCAACTAACTATTTGGTTGAAAATTCATATTTCTGATTGAAGATTCATCATTTTAGTCCAAAATTAATTTCTTTGGTTGAAAATTTATCTTTTTTACTTGAAAACACAACTAACAAGTGTCCTAAATATATTTAAAAACAAAAATTTATTTTGCGTTAACATTATTAATCTTCTAGGTGTATGGTAGGTTTTATACCTAAAAGAATGTAGAATTTTCTATTACTTTCACTTCTTTTATTATTTAAATTTAGCACCCTTTCCTATTTGAAACGATGAAATTTCCCGCGAAATTTAAATAATGTAAGTATTATTGAGAAAAGTAGAAAATAGGATTTTTTAAATCCTAATTCAAAATGCTCGATCTATGTATATAATTTTTTGTCACTTTTTATTATGAATAATTAGTGGAAATCATGTTGAAAATAGTTTTTGGCTCCAGCCCATCATTCTAAAATATAGAGGCTAATTACTGTGCTTACAAAACCACTAATTAGTAGAACCTGATATGCGAATGACTGTACTTTAGCGCATTTTGCTGGCCAATCATACAATAATTGGCCTAAGCTAATCACTATATCGCGATGGCCAATCATTGTGTGTTTTTACACTAATGTTAATTTCTTTAAATATAAACTATCTGTGTACTTTAGAATTTCGTTTCACGCCTATAGCATTTTTAAAATTAAACTTATTCAGAAAAAAGATCTCCTTTCTCACCGCTGGGATTCGACCGCCAGGTCATCTGATTGCCGGTCAGGTGCTCTAACCACTAAGCTACTAGAGAGATCAGAAGAATAATCCTTTTTCTGAAACACGCTTTATTGTGCAAGATGTTATGTTTTAAAAGAAGTCAATTTTTACTAGGAATCTGTATTTTTTACAAATTCTTAAGCTGGAAAAATTTCTCAAGTAGCCAATCATTGTAATGTTTACCCTATAAATTTATGAAAAGTACCGTGTGAACAGACAGGAATAGGTAGAAACTGAAAAGATGTTCTGTCTCGATTTCCGTTTTTCTGCAAATTCTACGCTCACGTGTAAATGATAAAGGCCATTAACTACCCACAGAAAATACCATCGCAACACCGTTATTGGGTTCTAGTTATCAAAAAGGAAATTTATTTTCTGTCTGCCACTAGACAGAAGAATTATTTCCCAAAAGGATGGTAGATGGGCTGATTTAATTATCGATCCTCGCCAGAAATGAGTGCTTGTTTATTTTTAGGTAACACGTGGTATCTCCTGTGCCAAATTTCTTCTCTTATAAATAAGATATTAATTTAAACTAGCTGTGAATTCGATCTCGAGTGTTTCCACTTTGTTTGTATTTATAATTATATGGTGCTCATTTCACGAGCACTTTGCTTCCCATTAGCAACTGTATTTGCTTCCTCGAAGAGGAAGCATTAGTTATTTTTTTGAATAATGGACAAACCAAAGTCTTCATTTTGATCAATTTAAAAATAGAAATTTACAAAAAATGCAAAAAAATCAAATCAAAATAAAATTTTATATTCGAAATTATAATTTTTCGAGCTGAAAAAGGGAAGGGAAAAGTTCTGTCACACCCTGTCCCTTTCCCAGCTTTATGATTCATTTACAAAAAATGTAAGAATTACTCTATTTGAAAATTTATGATCAAAAAGTATTTTCTATTCATGCATCAACTTTGAATTATTTCGATGAAAAAAGTTTTTCTGTTTGAAACAGATGACTCAAATATTATAAATGAGCATAACTTCCTTAATCTTCAATCAAGTGTATTAATATTATTGATCAATGAATTTTCCTCGAATTAAGGAATTTTTTCCGTTCTTGCATCAATTTTGAATTATGTTAGTGAAAAAAGTTTTACTATAAAAAATCGTGTTTCCAAATATTATGCATTACCATAGCTTTCTTACTCTTCAATAAAATGTATAAATGCTATGGGTTAATCGATTCGTCTTGAATCAACACAACTTTTCTATTCTCGCAACAACTTTAAATTATGAGAATGAGATAATTTTTACTATAAAAAACGATTTTAAAAATATATAAATTACCATAACTTCCCTTCTCTTTGATAGAATGTATTAATATTATAGGTCAATCGATTCTTCTCGAACAAAGGAATATTTCATATTCTTGCATCAACTTCGAATTATGTTGCAGAAAAAAGTTTTAATATAAAAAACCGTATTTTCAAATAGTATGCATTACCATAGCTTCCTTACTCTTCAATTAAATGTATTAATATTATAGGTCAATCGATTCGACTCGAATCAACACATCTTTTCTGTTCTTGCATCAACTTTGAATTATGTTAATGAAAAAAGTTTTACTTTGAAAAACCGATTCTCAAAATATATAAATTACCATAACTTCCCTACTCTTTAATAAAATGTATTAATATTATAGGTCAATCGATTTGTTTCGGACCAATGAATCTTTTATATCCTTGCATCAACTTTGAATTATGTTGAAAAAAAAAGTTTTACTATAAAAAAACCGTATTTTCAAATAGTATGCATTACCATAGCTTCCTTACTCTTCAATACAATTTATTAGTATTATAGTTCAATCGATTCCACTCGAATTAACACATCTTTTCTGTTCCTGCATCAACTTTGAATTATGTTAATGAAAAAAGTTTTACTTTAAAAACCCGATTTTCAAAATATATAAATTACCATAACTTCCCTACTTTTTAATAAAATGTATTAATAATATAAGTAAATCGATTCGTCTTGAATCAACACAACTTTTCTATGCTCGCATCAACTTTAAATTATGAGAATGAGATAATTTTTAGTATAAAAAACGATTTTAAAAATATATAAATTACCATAACTTCCCTACTCTTTAATATAATGTATTAATATTGTAGGTCAATGTATTCGTCTCGAACCAAGGAATATTTCATATTCTTGCATCAACTTTGAATTATGTTGAAGAAAAAAGTTTTACTATAAAAAAACCGTATTTTAAAATAGTATGCATTACCATAGCTTCCTTACTCTTCAATTAAATGTATTAATATTATAGGTCAATCGACTCGACTCGAATCAATATATCTTTTCTGTTCTTGCATCAACTTTGATTTATGTTAATAAAAAAAGTTTTACTATAAAAAACCGATTTTCAAAATATAAAAATTACCATAACTTCCCTACTTTTTAATAAAATGTATTAATATTATAAGTAAATCGATTCGTCTAGAACCAAGGAATCTTTTATATTCTTGCATCAACCTTGAATTATGATAATGAAAAAAGTTTTTCTGTTTGAAACAGATGACTCAAATATGATAAA
>CAKNYM010052642.1:280606-298820 GCA_932195095.1 Andricus curvator | reverse complement strand
GTGGAATTTTCAGTTCCAAAACATAATTTTAAACCAAGGAAATTAATTTTTCACAAAGTAGTTTAACTTTCAAAGGGAAAGTTGAATTTTCGACCAAAAGAGATTAATTCTCCACAAAAATACAATATTTGATATTTCAACAAAAAAGATTTTAGTTTAAATTGCAAAACAGTTTAAGTCGACCAAGAAAGACGAATTTTCAAGAAAAGGCCTGGGTTTTTTTACTAAATAGTGTAATTTTCAGTTAAAAAAATTAAGTGGAAAAAAAAAATTTCAACAAAATAGTTAAGTTTTCAAATAAGGAGATGAATCTTCAACAAAAAACGACGAATTTTGAATAAAATAGTGGAATTTTTAACCAAAAAAGATTTTGTACCAAAAGAGATGATATTTAAAAAATTGAATCTTTTAGTGACCCATTGATTTGAAACATCGTAAGATTAATTTTCAACAAAAAATTATTTTCATTCAAATCCAAAACGGTTGAATTCAATCAAAAAAGACGAATTTTGAACTAAGTTATGGAATTTTCAGTTTCAAAAATTAATTATCAACCGAGAAAATTAATTTTTAACAAAGTGGTTGAACTTTCAAACACTTAGCTAAATTTTCTACCTAAAAAGACGAATTTTCCAAGAAAATACAATATTTGATATTTAAAAAAAATATATATATATTTTAACTAAAAGTCCAAAACTGTTGTATTCAGCCAAAGAAAACAAATTTTCAAGAAAATACATAGACTTTTTACCAAAAAGTGTAATTTTAAGTTTAGAAAATTAATTTTCCAACAAAACAAAACAAAAATTTTCAACAAAATAGTCGAATTTTCAACCCAAAAAGGCGTTCTATCAGAAGAGATAATATTTCAACAAAAAAGTTTATTTTTCGAGCTGAATAGTCAAATGTTGACAATTCAACATTTAAGAGGAATTTGCAACAAAAAACTTCATTTTTAACCAAGAAAGATGATTTTTCAACCAATTAGTTGAACTTTCAAGCAAAAAAGACAAATTTTAGACAAAATAATAGTTGAATTTTCAATCTAAAATGTTATTTTTTAATCTAAAAAGTTCATTTTTCATCAAGAAAGACGACTCTTCTACCAAACAAGAAAAATTTTCAATCCAACAGGACGAATGTTTTATCTGAAAATGTTGAATTTTTGACAAAAAAAATATGAGTTCTTAACAAAATAGTTAAATTTTCAACAAAACAAGATGAATTATCAATGAAAAATATAATGGTAGACTTTTCAACCGAAAAGCATGAACTTCCCTAGTGGAAAAACTTCTTAGGCAAAAGAAAATAACACAAAATATTTCTATAGAAAATATTCGGCGGAAAATAATGAAAAAATATTACTTAAAAAAAATAGAAAATAATTTATCTGGCTAATTTTTCTAAAAAAATACTATAATTGGAAGATTATTCATATAATTTTTTTTCTAACACGAGGAACTCAATACCTCCTAGAATACTTTTTTATTACCATCCAAGTGAATCTCTCCAATTATTAATAAAAATGTAAAATGTCCCATTCATCAAAATCTTTTTCAAAAGCTCTAAAATCAATTTATCAGAATAATCTTTTGAATTCCATCATTAATTTTCCACATCGCGTGATTCTCACACTTTTTATCTTATATCTTCCACTTATTTTCCCATAAACGGTTAAAAGGGTGATTTATTATCCGTCGAGTAAGGAAAATTCATTGCAGCAGAAATTGATACTTGTTCTCGAGTGTCGTCGGTAAAATAGCTGCCAGAAAATTTTTACCCCGAGGAAACACATAAGCGATAAGAGTTTTCCTTCCTGGTTTACCGACCGAGTTTGATGAAAATTCTAGTGCATTCTACGAACCTCGCATAGATGCTACCACTGATCTGAATTTTTCCACTTTTCATCCCCGTAAATAAAAAAAAAAAAAAACATTGAAATTTAAGAATTTTAAATAAGATTAAAATCAAATTCAAAATCTCATAAAACGTCCAATAATCATGTTAATGTATAGAATTCCTGAGAATAAAACAAGAATTCAACGATCAAATTTGGACAAACACCACAAAATGCTCCTATTGCAATTCCTAAAAACAAAAAAATTTTTTTCTTCGCACAAAAATAAAAAAGAGATTTAAACGTAGATTTTGGAAGATATTGAAAAAATATTTAGAAGCCTTCTAGGGATTTTGAAATGTTTCAAGAGAAAACAAAATTTTTAAAAAATATTCCTGAGAAAATTCAAAATTACATTTATTTTTGAAAATGAATGTTTAGGGATCATTTAAAAAGATTTCCAAAAGTGTGAAAAAGAATCGGGAAAATTTTAAGGCAACTTTCTTAATTTTGAGAGATTTTTTAAAAATTGCAGGAGAAATTCTAATAATTTTAAAACGTATATAGATGTTTTGAAAGAGTCAAAAAAATCATTTCAAATTAAAAAAGATTATAAAAATATTCAAATTAGAATATTGCAGATTTCGAACTAAATATTTAGAAGCTTTCTAAGCATTTTTAAGAAGTTTTAAGAGAATACCAAAATTTGCTAAAGATTTATGGGAAATTTTTATTGATCATTATTTATTTTCAAAAAATAAATAATTTCAAGAGATTATTTAAAAATATTTTAAAGCATTTCAAAAGATTAATAAAATTATCAAAAAAGAATCTGGAATATTTTAAGGCAACTTTTTTAATTTTGAGAGATTTTTTAAAAATTGCAGGAGAAATTCTAATAATTTTAAAACGTATATAGATGTTTTGAAAACTAAAATGATACATCTACAATCAAGAAATAAATACGTAATTAAATAGTTGAATTTACAACCCAGAAGATGAATTTTCTACCAAAAAAGACAAATTTTCAACAAAATAGATGAATTCTTAACTAAAAAAAGGATAAATTTTCAAGAAAAAATAGAATGGTTTAATTTTCTATCAGGAAAATAAGTTTTTAAGCAAATAAAATAGTTAAATTTTCAATGAAAAAAACTAATTTTCAACCAAAGAAATGAAATTTCAACCGAAAAGATTAATTTTCTACCAGAAAAGAATCATTTTTAACGAAATACATGAATTTTCAACCAAAAAGGTTAATTTTCTACCAAAAAAAGGACAATTTTTTTAACAAAATAGATGAATTTTCAACTAAAAAAGTTATGTTTTTGACTAAGAATAAAATAGCTTAATTTTCAGTTAAAGAAATAAGTTTTCAAGTAAATAAACTAAATTTTCAACCAAAAAGTTAAATTTTCAACTAAACAAATACAATTTCTAACAAAAAGATTGAATGACTATAAAAAAAATTTCGACAAAAACTTTAGTTACATTTCTAATCACAAAAAGTAATTTTCAATGAAAAAAACTATTTTTTAACCAAATACATGAATTTTCAACCAAAAAGGTTAATTTTCTACCAAAAAAAAAAACAATTTTTCAAAAAAAATAGATGAATTTTCAACTAATAAAGTTATGTTTTTAACTAAAAATCAAATAGTTTAATGTTCAGTTAAAGAAATAAGCTTTTAAGTAAATAAACTAAATTTTCAACGAAAAAGTTAAATTTTCAACCAAACAAATAAATTTTCAACCAAACAAATAAATTTTATAACCAGAAGATTGAATGTCTATAAAAAAAATTTCGACAAAAACTTTAGTTAAATTTTTAATTAAAAAAAGTATCTTTCAATAAAAAAAACTAATGTTCAACGAAATAAAGGAATTTTCAACGAAAAAGATTAATTTTTTACCAAAAAAGAATAATTTTTAACAAAATACATGAATTTTCAACCAAATATTTCATTTTTTAATGGAATTTTTGACCTAATAGTTGAATTTTCAAGCAAAAAGTGAATTATTCAACAAGCAGATTAACATTCTACCACAAAATACAAAGTTTCAATAAAATACGGAAATTTTCAAACAAATAGATGAATTTTCAACTGAAGAAGATTGATGATCAACCAAACATTAAATAGTTAAGTTTTCAGTTAAAAAATTAATCTTCAATAAAAAATAAAATTTTAAGCCAAAGAAATGAAGTTTGAACCTAAGAGATTAATTTTTTTACCAAAAACAGATTAATTTTCAACAAAATACATGAACTTTCAACCAAAAAGGTAAATTAATTAACAAGAAGATTAATTTCCTACCGTTTTGAAACAATTAAAACAAAAAAAAACTTATAAGATATTTGAGGAATTTTGATTTTAAAAGATTTCCTCAAATTTCGAAAAAGAGTTTAAGATTTTAAAGAAAAATCTTTCAGTTTGGCATGATTAAAGAATAAAAAAATAAAATCGAGTAAATTCAAGAAATATTTAGAAGATTTTAAGAGATTGAAAAAGAATTTCAAACTGTAAAAGATTTTCAAAAATGCAGATTTTTGAAAAAGTTTTCAAACCTAAACTTTAAAAAGTTTGAAAGAATTTTGAAAGGTTTTAAGTGAATAAAAAAATTTTCTTAAAATTCCTAGGAAAATTTGGAAGATTTTAAGGCGATTTCTTTAAATTTTGAATGATTTTTCAAGATTTCAAGAAAAATTAGAGTTAGCTAAAAATATTTTAAGGAATTTGAGAGGTTTTAAATATTCAAAAATCTTTTCTAATTTTCTTAAGAATACTATAAAATTTATATTTATATAAAATTAAAAACAAACTGATAAGACTTCTTTTCTTGTAAGTAATTTCAATATTTGTGTGACTAAAAAAAATATTCAAAAAGCCTTCAGTGTTACATCAAAATATTGTTTTATTTATTTCTATGCAGCACTTCATCTTGAAAAAACTTTTTTTATTTTTAAAACTTATATTATGTTTTTAGATTCATTCATTTATATTCATTCGAATGTTGATAATTTTACTAAACTTTTGAAATGCTTAAAAATCTTTTTAAATAATCTTTTGAAATTATGTATTTTTTAAAAAGAAATAATAATCATTTAAAATTTCCCATAAATCTTCAGCAAATTTTGGTATTATCTTAAAACATCTCAAAATGCTTAGAAAGCTTCTGAATATTTTGTTCGAAATCTTCAAAAATTTAATTTAAATATTTTTCGAATCTTTCTAAGTTTGAAATGATTTTTTTGACTTTTTCAAAACATCTATATATCTTTTTAAATTATTCGAATTTCTCCTAAAATTTTTGAAAAATCTCTCAAAATTAAAAAAGTTGCCTTAAAATCTTCCAGGTTCTTTTTAACAATTTTGTAAAGCTTTTTTAAATGATCGCTGAACATTAATTTTCGAAAATAAATATCATTTTGAATTTTCTCAGGAATATTTTTAAAAGATTTATTTTTTTATCGAAACTTTTCAAAATCCCTAAAAGGGTTCTAAATATTTTGTTCGAAATCTTCAAAAATCGAAGTTGTAAATTTCTTGGAATCTTTTTAGGCTTGAAATTATTTTTTAGACTCTTTCAAAATTTTTAAATATCTTTTTGAATGATTCAAAATTTTCCTAAAATGGTCGAAAAATCCTTCAAGATTCCTCCAGATCCTCCAGATTCTTATTGACAATTTTTGAAATGTTTTAAAATCTTTTTAAATGATCGCTTATAATAAATTTGAAAAAATAAATAATAATTCTAAATTTTCTCATGAATCTCAAGCAAATTTATGTATTTTCTTGAGACCTTTTCAAATTCTTGAAAAGCTCCTAAATATTCATTTTGAAATCTTAAAAAATGTACGTTTTACATTTTTTCGAATCTTTTTAGGCTTAAAATTATTTTTAGGAATTTTTCTAAACTCCTAAATATCTTTAAAGAAAGAATTAAAATTCTTTGAAACAAATCTTTCTGACGATTCTAATTTTGGTTAGAAGCTTCATGTAATAGCGTAACTTATTTTATTTTTGTTTTCAGGTAACTTTTAAATATTTTTTTTATATTATTCGAATTTCTCCAACATTTTTTTTCAAAATCTTTAAAAATTATAACAGTTACCTTAAAATATTCCAAAATTTCCCATAAATCTTCAGCAAATTTTGGTATCATCTTAAAATCTCTCAAAATGCTTAGAAAGCTTCTGAATATTTTGTTCGTAATCTTCAAAAATCTATTCTCAATATTTTTAGAATATTTTTAAGTTTGAAAGGATTCTTTGACTTTTTCGAAACATCTATATATCATTTAAAATTATTCGAATTTTTCCGAAAATTTTGGAAATATCTCTCAAAATTAAAAAAGTTACCTTAAAATCTTCCAGGTTCATTTCACAATTTTGTAAATCTTTTTAAATAATCCCTGAACATTAATTTTCGAAAATAAATATCATTTTGAATTTTCTCAGGAATATTTTTAAAACATTTATTTTTTTATCGAAACTTTTCAAAATCCCTAAAAGGCTTCTAAATATTTTGTTCGAAATCTTCAAAAATCGAAGTTGTAAATTTCTCGGAATCTTTTTAGGCTTGAAATTATTTTTTAGACTCTTTAAACATTTTTAAATATCTTTTTGAATGATTCAAAATTTTCCTAAAATTGTTAAAAAATCCTTCAAGAGTGAATAGTTGGCTTGAAATCTTCCAGATTCTTTTTGACAATTTTTAAAATATTTTTAAATATTTTTAAATGATCGCTTATAATAAATTTGAAAAAATAAATAAAAATTTAAAATTTTCTCATGAATCTTAAGCAAATTCATGTATTTTCTTGAGACCTTTTTAAATTCTTGAAAAGCTCCTGAATATTTATGTATCAATTTAAAAAAATTTACGTTTCAAATTTTTTGGAATCTTTTTAGGCTTAAAGTTATTTTTAGGAATTTTTCTAAACTTCTAAATATCTTTGAAGAAAGAATTAAAATTCTTTTAAACAAATCTTTCTGACGATCCTGATTTTGGTTAGAAGCTTCATGTAAAACCGTAGCTTATTTTATTTTTGATTTCAGGTAACTTTTAAATATTTTTTTTATATTATTCGAATTTTTCCAAAAAAAATTTCAAAATCTTAAAAATTAAAAAAGTTGCCTACAAATATTCCAGATTCTTTTTTGATAATTTTATTAATCTTTTGGAAGATTCTGTAATTAAAAAGCTGCTCTCTAATTATATTTAAAACCTTTTCAAATATTCGAGTTATATTCAGAAAAATTTTTCACTCGTTTTTTATATACACAGTGGGGCAAAAAGAGTTTCAGTGAAAAAATCAATTTTTGCCCGACACTATTAATTTGATTTGAACGTTTCGTTTTTTAATAAAAGATTTTTAAATTTCAAAAAGATTCGTGTCTTTGTCTTTTTGAGAAAAATTGCTGTTGTTTTTTTATTAATGTATAAAATTCGTAAAAATGAAACAAGAATCCAAAGACCAAATTTGGAAAACCACCACAAAATGCTCCTATTATAATTTGAAAAAAAAAAAATGTTGTTTCTTTTGAAAAAAAGGGTGATTGTGATTTGATGGAAATAAAAATAAAAAAGACGAAAGAAATAAAAAAGAGAAGGAAGAGGATTTGGTTGGTTGCCTTTTCATTTCCCTTTCCTCTTTTTTTTATTTTTTTATTTTTGTCCAAAGAAACAAATTTTTTTTTATTTTCAAAAATTACAATAGAAGCATTTTGTAGTGGTTTTCTAAATTTGGTCGTTGGATTCTTGTTTTATTTTCAGGAATTCTATACATTAACTTGAGTATTGGACGTTAAATAGGATTTTGAATTTGATTTTCATCTAATTTAAAATTCTTAAATTTATATTTTTACTTTACGACAAAGTTAACATTTTTTTTTTCAACTTTTTAGAAGAACCATTTTGTTGAGATTTGCAAATTTATTAAAGAATATCTTATATTTTTTCTAAAGCTATCTAGAAATAATTTTCATCAGGTGAAAATAATTTTTAAAACAATTTTATTATGTTATAAACAAATTAACTGACAAAATTTTTTGGGATTAGCAATGTTTAGTTCAATCACAGTTTCACTATGATTAATTAAAAAAAGATGATATTTAGCAATTGTTCAAACAATTTTCATGAAAAAATGTACAGATTTGATATTTATCGACGAATAAGCTCATTTTTTTACAAAATTAACTAATAATGCCTTTTCAACGTCTCCGTGCTATAGTACTTTACAAATTTATATGATTAAATAATTTTTTAAACAACTTTTGAAAATTTCAGAGTTTGACTATTTTTAAAGAATTAGCTCAAATTGCTGGTCGATTCTGTAAAAGAATCAACCCTTGTCATTTAAAAATAACCATATTGTGAATTTGTGTATAATAATTATTTTAAAAATTAATAATTAGTTGATTCCGTAAACAAAAATTGAGCCTATTTTTCCAAAAATAGCCAAATTTCATTTTGTATATGAATATTGTTCAAATAATTATTAATTTTTGTAAATTTGAAAGTATTATAACAAAAATGTCACGCTAAGATATGCTCAGTCGATTTCGTTTACAAAACTTGAGCCTGTTTGTTGAAAAATAGGCAAACTTTGAATTTCTTTATGAAAATCTTAATATTAGTCTCAGTCGATTCTGTAAAAAAATGACTCTATTTGTTAAGGAAAAATTCTAACTATGAACTTGTTCACAAAAATTGTTTGAAACATTAATTTCTCTCATATTTTATATAAAAACTCTGGATTTCAATAGGCATTGCCATTTCTGAAAAATGGTGTAAAAAAATTTGACTATTTTTAAAAAGTCATAAAAATAAAATATTCAAATAATCAACATTTTTCATCGTTTTTGGGATATTTTTAAAGATAAATTTCTACAGGATTTTAGCAATTTATCAGGATAAATGTCCTTTTTCTGGTACATTGCAGGAAGTTAAAGTTTGAATAAAACAGTTGAAAAAATTTGGATATTCTTTTTTTTAAGAAAAATATTTTTATAGATTAAATAAAATATATAGTTATAAGATATAAAGTTTTTTTTTAATTTCCTTAAAATATACAGATTTATCTATTTTTTATTATTATTTGCCTACCGATAAAATTTTTCAAATTTTTCTATACCTTAAGTTTTTTAACTATACTAGATTTTTTCTAAATTTATGCTCATAATCTCTTGGAATACCGTAAAAATATAGATTTAAAATAAGCCTAAAAAATTAGGCTAAACATTAAGCTAAACATTGCCAATCCTGAAAAATAACTTTTTTTGATTAACTTCTTTCTAAAGTTATAAAATTAATTTTAAATTATTTTCACTTAGTGGAAATTATTTCTAGATAGATTTTGCATACATATAAAAACCCAATTAATGAATCTGAAAATCCTGTTGTTAAATAAAAAAATTAACACAATTTTTTTCTTAAAACCAATCAGACAAATCTTTTTAAAATTACAAAAGCTTTTATTTAATGAAAAAAAATTCGAAATCGAATAAATATTGTAGGTTAAACATTTTTTTATTGACAGTTTGAAAGCTCTCGAAATTCTGTAAAAAATGAGCCCATGGTGAAAAAAATTCGACCTTTTTTAAGAAGGTAATGTGAAAATACTTCAAATTTAAATGTTTATTGAAATTTTCAATAACGTCCAAAATAATCAAAATTTTTCAATGTTTTTGGGATATTTTGAAAACTAAATTTCTACAGAATTTTAGTAATTTGCCAGCAGGATTTTAAAATTTGAAAACAATATTTTTAAAAATTTGGATATTCTTTGTTTTTAAAGAAAAATATTTTTGTAAATTATATGAAATATGTAGTTCTAAGCTATAAAGTTTGTCTAAAATTCCTTCAAAATATACATATTTCTTTATTTTTATTATTTGTCTACCGATATTTTTTCGAATTTTTCTATACCTTAAATTTTTGAACTATGCTAAAAATTGTTTAAATTTATGTTTATAATATCTTGAAATACTGTATAAATATGGAATCAAAATAAGCGCAAAACAGTAAAAAATGTTTATTATTTTGGATGTTATTAAAAATTTGTTTGAAAATGGAAATTTTCATTTTTTTACAATATCTACTTCAAAAATAGACCAATTGGTTTCCTTCTAGGCTTATTTTAAATAGAATTTTAAAAGCCTTCAACCTTAAAAAAAAAATTCGCTCTGATATAATTTAAATTAAGAAAACTTATTCAATCATTAAAGAAGAGTTTGACGCACAATTCTGACTGGTAGTGTAAATTTAAGTAACTCAAAATTATTTAAAAAAATATTTCATTTTAATTGAAAATCTTAAAGGATTTTTGTTTTTAAAGGTTTAGATTAAAAAAAATTTAATATATTTAAAAATCAGTAAAAAAAATATTAATGATCTTTGTAGAATATAATACGTGGGTTAATAGATTTTAGCAATTTTCAATTATAATTCTATGCACGTGGTAATTTTTAATTAGAATAATCGCGAGGTGGAACCCTTCCTTGCCAAGGAATTTAATGAAATGCTTATTCTCGACCCAGGAGACCAGTAGCCACTGACCTGATAACCCTTTTCTCATGATTCACTCCTTATTTCTAAATTTTTTTTTAAATCATACCCTTCAGTAAAAAAATTATTATTTTATTTTTCTGAATTATGTTTTTCAATTTTTATCATAATTGAACAAAAAATAAGAATTTTTTTTAACTGAAACATAAACTTTAATTTAGTGTTGTTTCGCCTAATTATATTCTCAGAAGGGAGACGGGGAGAACGAGTGTAGGGATTCTAGCGGGGAGTCGGGCGTGTAAATATGAGGAGAAATTTTTGGAAGAGGGGGGAAGTAAGCTGGTTAGGGAGTGTTGATGGAAGAAGGAGAACAGGAGAGGGGGTAAGAAGATGGAGGTTGAAAGAGAAAGTTATTTTAGAACGAATGGACTGCAGAGGGATGAAGTGAGAAGGATGCATGAGGAATGAAGTGAGAAGGATGCATGAGGAAGGACGGAATGTATATGAGTTGGTTAAGAAAAACAGCATGGAGAGGGAGAAGACAGCAGGGAAAAAGAGAATAAGAGAGACAAGGTTTAATGGGAACTATGTGTGGATTATGCCAAGGGCGAGAGCGCAATATTTGTGTGAGAAAGAAGAGAAAGGAAGTCAGGAGCTTATAGCGAGGATGAGATGTGGGTGCATGGAGGGTAATAGGTTCTGGCTCGCTAGGGAAAAGAGGATGTGTGAACTATGTGGGAAGAGGGAGGAAAGAGTGGAGCACTGGTTGGAGGAGTGCGTAGAGGTGGAAAGGAGTGGGATAAGCATGTAGGTATTGATGCATGAAAGGGGGGACAAAAGGTTAGTAGCATGGGTGGAGGGAGTCTTGGGTAAGATGGAGAAGAAGAGAAGGAAGGAGGAAGAGGAATGGAGAAGGAAAGATTGTAAATAGAGGAGGAAGTAAATATAAGTAAATGTAAATATTGTAAATAGTAGATAAGTATTAGGTAATAGCCGCGGAGGCAAAGTTTGGTAATGCGAGGCAAAGCAAGAAAGTTGGGACATGCGTGCGAGGCGAGACGAAGCGAGGAAGGCAATGCGATAAGAGCGAGCGGCGTTCGAGATGACGTGCGGAAGGTTGTTAGTTGTAAGGGTTAGTTTTAAGAAAATTCTGTAAATAATGGAAGTGTGAGCAAGTCAATTTTTTAAGGCCAGCAGACTAAAAAATAAACGTTTATCTATCTATTTAGTGTTGTTTCTATATTTGTTTATAACATACAAAGACAAAAGTTGTTTTCTCAAGTGATATTTCGATACCGAACATTTTTAATTTTCTTAATAAAATTACGAGACAGCAAAAGCAACTTCACATAAAAGGTCTTTATACTTTGCAGCCTTACATTTTTTTTCATTTTGAAAATTAACGTCGGAGCTTGAAGCTTTTGGAAACGGTGCATTAAAATCTAATGAAGAAGATCAAAGAGTTCCTTCAGAAAGGAGGGATTCTTAATTTAAATTAACTCTGGCGGACATTTTAGAGTTAAGATATATTTAATATTTTTAATTATTTTTAATTATTTTTAAAAATTCGATTTAAATTTTATTTTATTTTAATAAATAATGTTTGTTTCTAACTCTATTACTTCTTCAGTTATTTTTAACTTAAGTCAATTTAAGGACTCTTTGTCTATAAATTTCTAATTAGGAAGTCTTCCTAATAATTATAAGACAGTTGCTAATGAGCACAAATTCTGTATTAACGGGGACATAGTAAACGAAAATGATATATACTCAAGATTCTAGAATTTAATTAGTCGCAAAAATAGATTATAGAAATAATTATAGGAATTAAAATCAAGAACATATTCATTTTTTAGGTATCGTCCCATTTTCTAAAAGGTAATTAATAATAATAATCTTCAAATTTGCTCCTTCCTTTGTGCAAAAGTTTAAATTTTTTATTTTAATGATCGGCAAAAGAAATTTCAAGAATTTTGGTTAAATATTCTGGCAGATGACTAAAAGACTTAGAAAATTTCTTACTGACCCATTTTTGAAACAGATGAAAATTTTAAAAATTAAATATAGGAATTTCACAATTATGAAAAAAAAAACAAAAATCATTTTTCTAGCAGATCATTAGGCTTCAATGGAAATTTTTTGTAGATATGAAATAAATTTAGAAATTCATCCTAATGACATTTTTTTATGGAACATAATTTTCAAAGTTTCTAGGATTTGAAAAATTAAATATAGGAATTTCAAAATTATGAAAAAAACCAAAAATCATTTTTCTAGCAGATCATTAGGCTTCAATGGAAATTTTTGGTAGATATGAAATATATTTAGAAATTCAGCTTAATGACATTTTTTGATTGAACATAGTTTTCAAAAGTTCTAGGATTTTTAAACTTTTTAAAAACTACCAGAAACCGGAAATAGTTAATCAACTTCAAGACTTATAAAAATTTAAGCGAACTTCGTTATAAAGGAATCTGTGTTATCATTAGAGAATAACATAAATTTGTAACGTCTTTTCAGACTAGATGAAGCTGTGAATTAAACATTATTTTAATTAATTTTTTTCTGAAAAAAAGATAATCTAATTTCGCTCCGCTAGGATTCGAAACACAGAACTTCTGATTTCCGGTCAGGTGCTTCCATTAAGCTACTAGAGAGATCGAAAGAAGAAACTTTATTTCAGAAAATATACGCATTATTATCCGAGATCTTACAAATCAAATTTTTAAAGGAATCTGTATTATCATTAGAGAATAACAGAAATTTTTAACGTCTTTTCAGACAAGATGGAGCTATGAATTAAAAATTATTTTAATTAATTTTGTTCTGAAAAACGATCTTCTCCATCTAGCATAATAATGCTTATATTTTCTGAAATAAAGTTTCTTCTCTCGATATCTCTAGTAGCTTAATGGAAAAAGCAGCTGACCGGAAATCAGAAGTTCTGTGGTTCGAATTCCAGCGGAGCGAAAGGAGAGGATCTTTTTTTCAGAAAAAAATTAATTAAAATAATTTTTAATTCATGGCTCCATCTAGTCTGAAAAGACGTGAATAATTTCTGTTATTCTCTAATGATAATACAGATTCCCTTAAAAATTTTATTTGTAACATTTAGCATAATAATGGGTATATTTTCTGAAATAAAGTTTCTTCTCTCGATCTCTCTAGTAGCTTAATGGGAAAAGCACCTGACCGGAAATCATAAGTTCTGTGATTCGAATCCCAGCCAAGCAAAAGGAGAGGATTTTTTTTCAGAAAAAAATTAATTTAAATAATTTTTAATTCGTATTTCCATCTAGTCTGAAAAGACGTTGAAATTTTCTTTCATTCTCTAATGATAATACAGATTCCCTTAAAAATTTAATTTGAAACATCTAGCATAATGATGCTTATATTTTCTGAAATAAAGTTTCTGCTCTCGATCTCTCTAGTAGCTTAATGAGAAAAGCACCTGACTGGGAATCATAAGTTCTGTGGTTCGAATCCCAGCCAAGCAAAAGGAGAGGATCTTTTTTTCAGAAAAAAATTAATTAAAATAATTTTTAATTCATAGCTTCATATCGTCTGAAAAGACGTTAAAAATTTCTGTTATTCTCTAATGATAATATATATTCCTTCAAAAATATGATTTTCAACATCTAGCATTAAATGCGTATATTTTCTGAAATAAAGATTCCTCTCTCGATCTCTCTAGTAGCTTAGTGGGAAAAGCACCTGACCGGAAATCAGAAGTTCTGTGGTTCGAATCCCAGCGGAGCGAAAGGAGAGGATCTTTTTTCAGAAAAAAAATTAATTAAAACTTGTTTTATAACTACAATTTTAAATTACAGTTTTTCAAAGCAAAATTCTCTAATAGTTTGTTTTATGAGGCCTTGAAAATAAATGATTAAGCTTGAAAAGATTAAATTCAAAAGTATTTTTTTTATTTTTCTCAGTTTTTGAATGCTCAATCTGGAAAAAAGTTGAAAATGTTGAAAATTAAAAAACTTAACATTGTAAATCTTAAAAATTTAACTCCATACTAAAAAAAAACACCTTCCATATTACATCATTTTAAATTATAAACATTCCAAATTAATAAATCTTCAATTGTGAATCTCAAGAAATAAATATTTTTAAATTGCAAGTCGTTAAAATTTAAAAAGTTTCAATTATAAATGTTCAAAATTAAATTATTCTGCAAAATTTTCAAAATTACATGCCTTTAAAATTTAAATCTTGAAAATGGAATAAATTGCAATTCTATATTCTTAAAATTAAAGAATTTTTAATTGCAACTGTTCAAAATTGTAGAAGTTTGAATTTTAATTCTTTAAAATGGTAGAGTTTTTAATTTTTAAAATTTGCAATACGAAATTATGCAAGTTTTAAGGTTTACTATTAAAAATTCTTAAATTTAGATTATTCACATTTGAAATTTGTTCAAATGGGAAGATTTAGAATAAAAAAATCGACTTTTGATCTTCAAAACCGTCTAAATTTAAGAATTTTTATTTATAAAACTCTAAGTTTGAAGAATTTTCAATAGCAAATCTTTAAAATTGAACTATTAAACAAAAATTTTAAATTACATACTTTCAAAGTATAAATCTTTAAAATTGAATGATATACTATTTTATATTTTCATAATTCAAAAATTTTCAATGTTAACTTTTTAAAATTGTAGAACTTTTTTCAAGTTCTTATATTACCAAAAAAATGCGAGTTTTTAGGTGTAAAATTAAAACTTCTCTAATTTTGATGATTATATTCGACATTTCTTCAATTTGGAAGATTTTGAATTGAAAACCTGACTTTTGATCTTCCGAATCATCTGAATTTAAGAATTTTTATTTATAATACTCTAAATTTGAAGAATTTTCAATAGTAAATCTTTAAAATTGAACTATTAAAAAAATGTTAAAAATTACATACTTTCAAAGTATAAATCTTGAAAATTGAATGATACACTGTTTCATATTTTCATACTTCAAAAATTTTCCATGTTATCTATTTAAAATTATAGAACTTTGAATTAAAAATCGTTAAAATTGAAGATTTTTTAAGTTTTCATATTAAGAAAAAATATATATATATACGAGTTTTAAGGTGTAGAATTAAAAATTCTCTAATTTTGATAATTATATTCGACATTTCTTCAATTTGAAAGATTTTGAATTGAAAACCTGACTTTTGATCTTTGAAATCATCTAAATTCAAGAATTTTTATTAATAAAACTCTAAAAAAAAGAATTTTCAATAGTAAATCTTTAAAAATTGAACCATTAAAAAAATGTTTAAAATCACATACTTTCAAAGTATAAATCTTTAAAATTGAATGATATACTATTTTATATTTTCATAATTCAAAGATTTGCAATGTTAACTCTTTCAAATTTTAGAAGTTTGAATTAAAAACGGTTAAAATTGAAGATTTTTTAAGTTTTCATATTTAAAAAAAAAATATGCGATTTTTCAGGTGTAGAATTAAAATTCTCTAATTTTTATGATTATATTCGATCACAAAACTTTAAAATAAGAGCTTCAAATTTCACATTTTCAAAATTGCATTATTAAAAAAATTAAAACTTTAAAAATTACAATAGTTTAAAATATGTGTGAATCTTGAAAATGGGATAATTTAAAATTAAAAATGATTAAAATTGATGAGTTTTGATTTTTTTCAATTTACAATTAAAAATTCTCTTATTTTGATAATTTACATTTGAAATTTCTTCAATTTAGACGGCTTACAATTGGAAAATTGACTTTTAATATTCAAAATAATCAATGCTGAAGATTTTTTATTTTTCCATCTTAAAAATTGAAGAGTTTTAAATTGTAACTCTTCAAAATTGTAGAAAATAAAATTTTAAATGTTGAAAATTCAATATTATATTTTATTATATCATTGTGATATTTTATGCTTCTATTTTAAGCTTCTTCTGTTGGAATATTTATAATTTAAAAAATTCTTAAATTTTAATCTTCAAACTCCTTCAAATTTAAGAATTTTTATTTTTACAACTTACAAATTTTTCTATTGTGAAGTTTCGAAATTTATTATTATTTATTTTAATTTATGACTATTAATTATACTTTATAGTACTTTAAAGGTAAGCTTATATGGAAAAATAGTGTACTGGGATCCTGAAAAAGTAAATTAATTTTTCACTGATTTTTGAAAGCCTTCAAATCAAGTGTTAGAAAAATCTGCTTTAAAATATATTTATTTTTATAGTTTAAATATTTTTCAATATCAAAAAAAAAACTCAAAATTTAAAAATTAACTGTACTAACATTTAGGATTTTTCGGACTTACCAAATTTTTTTCCAATGTATTTTCACCAGTAGAAAGGCCTCAAAAACTTGAAAAAATTCTTTACTACTTCCTGTAGATTTTAAAATTGTCTTTTGAAAACAGGGTTCGATTAAACATAAATATTATCGCCTAAGGAACTTTAATCAAAAAGTTGAAAAAAATTCCGAAGACGTTTAAGCCCTAAAAAATTCATAAAAAAATTTACATATTCGAAAATAGAAAACTCATTAAAATAAGAATCCTTTGAAGCAAATTTTGTTGATGATCGAATTGAAGGCTTTCATCAATCGGTACCAAATTATTAAACTTTTTCAGAACTTTGCCATTACGTATCCAATTTTGATTTTCAAAATTTTTCTTTTCCGTCCCGCCCTAAAATATATTGAATTGATAGCGCGCTATTTTTGCAAGTAATGAATAAACATAAATAAAATGTGTAGAAAAATAAAAAAAATTACGACTGTAGTAATAATTTTTAATTATTAAGCGAGTGACCTTCGTTAAATGGACCCTGGTGGTTTAAATTATTAAAGAACCGCAATCCTGTCCAGCTCGGTTGATTTAATAATTGCTCATCGTAATAACGGTGCCGAAATGAATTTTCATTCTAATCTTTCGTGATTGAATAAGGACAATTTCACTTTTTAATTTGGCAGACGGAAGGGAGTAATCTGGTGATGATGGTAAGACGAGGGTTGTAGTGCCAAGAGAATTTCTAAGGTATTATAGAAACTCCTCAGCTTCACTCAGCGTGATAGGTCGATTTACTTAAATCAGCGTATTCGTCCAACTAGGTCGCAATCCACTGGAAATTAAATGAGACGAGATGTGATTGAGACGGTGAAACATTTCATATGCTTACGGTTCTCAAAGTAAATCCCCTATCGGCATTTAAGACCATTATAATTTATTTTCCAAAAAATAAGCAGGAATTGTATCATGATTTGATGAGTAGAAGAGAGTGGTCCTAAGTCGGCACAGTAAGATTTTTTGTCGAAAACAGAGGGTAACCAGAGTTTAATGGCGCTTAATGTCTTTGGTCAGATACCACGATTCTTGATCGACAATTCTATGTCGTTCGAAGCAGTGTGGAGTGATTTTTGCGGTCGCAATGCAGCTAAAAGTGAAGAAGTCGATTTTTGCTATTTAAAATGGTGGTCCTAAGTCGGCACAGTAAGCGTTTTCCCAGAAACAGACGATAACCAGGATTTAATGGCGCTTTAATGTCTTTGGTCAGATACCACGATCCTTGATCTACAATTCTATGTCGTTCGGAGCAGTGTGGACTGATTTTTGCGGTCGCAATGCAGCTAGAAGTGAAGAAGTCGATTTTTGCTATTTATGAAAATGGTGGTCCTAAGTCGGCACAGTAAGAATTTTTCCCAAAAACAGAGGATAACCAGGGTTCAATGGCGCTTTAATTTCTTCGGTCAGATACTACGATACTTGATCCACAATTATATGTTTTTCCGAGCAGTGTGGAGTGTTTTTTGCGGTCGCAGTGCAGCGCAACGTGAAAAAGTCGATTTTTGCTATTTATGAAAATAGTGGTCCTAAGTCGGCACA